>JAZGTI010019876.1:0-10877 GCA_036877585.1 Botia kubotai | reverse complement strand
TTCCATGAAGTACAGGAGGAGTAAATTCCCTGATGTCCTGACTGTTTTTCATACATTTGAAGAGAACGGGGACTGTCCAATTTTAAGGACTACTTGTATATGTTTATGGTTATGCTTATATCTTTTTATATCGTTTTATAGGGTTTTGACATTTTTGTTTGACAGCAGACATTAGAGATAAATTATAATAATTACATTTAAGAAATTAAAAGACATTATAATAAATTATATTAAATATATGGTTAGAGAGTCAGATTTGTAACCCAAAGGTTGCAGGTTCGATTTCCACAGCTGGCAGGAAACGACTGAGGTGCCCTTGAGCAAGGCACCTTTCCCCAGCTGCTGCTCGGGCGCTGCAGTGATAGCAGTGTGGATGGGTTAAATGCAGAGGTCCTATTTCAAGTATGGGTTACCATACATTGATAAATACTTCACTCCACTTATATGTATAGATTATGTGAGATTTTTTTGTGAGAGCTTTTTGTACAGACTGATTAATTAGCAAACTTGTATGACACACATAATTATTTAAATGTAATAAAACATTCTTTTTTCTCACCCTGTAATTTCCTGTTGCTGCTCTATAGTTTCTTTCTACACTTTGTCACATTCATCTGTCTTTTTCTTCTTTTCAGCCTGCAGGGTTAAATCCACAAAACTGTGAATTAGGTGTTTAATATCAGCCTGTCATTCAACACTTAGACTTTCATAATCGTATATCTGAAAGGAGCCGAGAGAGAGAGAGAACAAATGCATTCTTAAGGTTTACAGGACTGTGAAATCCTGCACGATGACCTCAGGATGTAAAACTAATCACACACACAAACACACACATGTGACCCTGAGGTTGTGTGGTCATGGGGCCCTGAATGAGTCTGAAATTTACAGAGAGGGAGCTTGGGGTACTAAAGGTCACAGAAAGGTCAGGTGCGCCGGGTGGTACTTTCCTGTGCACGGTAAAAGAACTACAGGACAGGAGAGGGTATAGACCATGAGGTCACTTCCTGTTGAGGTGTAAATTTAGCCAGGGGCTGTTGATGATGTGTGTTACTGGTTCATACCACTCTTAAGTTTCCTCTGGCTTCCCTCTGGAGTTTTCAAAAACACAGTCACATCCTTGGCACATCCTGCCCACAGTACTCTGTTTCCCTGATGCATTCTGGGATGTGTTTATGAGCTTTTTATATGGGCATGTATTTCATTTTGTCATGGCAACAATCGATGTGGTCAGAAGCAGTGTGACATTTTTCTCTATCATCACAATGCCAAACTCAGGTCCCTTCAGCATAAGTCTATTTGAAAATCTGATCAATCTGATTATCTTTCAGAAAATATGTTTTAGCACAAAACGTAGACATTAGAGAAACACTTCCACAGGCAACAGACTGAAGAGGTGCTGTGACATTACCAAACAGACCGATACAGAATCTACACAGAATCCTGCAGAACTGGAACAGCTGTCATTCTGTCTTTCCCATCCCTCATGTTTGTTTATTAACTATTCCAGCTAACAATTTTGGGTGGTAAGAAAGTTTCCCTAATGTTTATATTAAGTAACAAAAACGTTAAAGTTATTTTGAAAATTCTAGGAACGTTCAAAACATCCAGTTTTTTAGACATTGTGTTAACATTATTGCTTGATTTAAAGTTATTTAGGACTTTTTTAAACTTTATATTTGTAACTTTTTAAAACATTCCACTAACAACTTTACATTTTGATATATAATAATACATAATACATAATGATATATAACAATAAAAACTACGTTCAACTGATGACACTGAGAGAACGTTTTTGATCACTTTGAGAGAACGTTTAAAAACATTAGCCAATGTTCTGAAAACATTACCTGTTAACTGGGATGTCAGCTAATATAATCACGGTACTAATAGGAAAGTAGTTATTTCAATTTTAACACCTTGTGTGTTTAATTACAATCCAATTACAATCCAATTATTATATAATTACAATTAAAATCAAGTGAACAGATCTGGACTGGTTTGTGGGACCTCGTTCAAAGCAGGTATGCAAATCTGCTATGTTTTGAGTAGCACAAATGAAAAAGATTAACTTTTGTCTTCTTTTTCAAAATGATCACTCCTCAGAGAATTCTCTTTGTGGGGCAGGTTTTCATGACCTTGTATGAGTGTGTGTGTGTGTAACAGGTGTGTACGGTTATCTGTGACGAATGTTTGTTTCTGTTTTTCTGCTCTTCATTCATCATCAGAACACTCGTGCTTCTCTCTGTGATGGAGGTCTTCATATGCTTTGAACAACCCACTATCATCGAGTCTCCTTTTGAGATGGCAAAACAATTAAGTTTCTCTCTCGCGATCTGTAGATTACAAAAAATCTGGCTCACTGAGGTTTCATGACCCACAGTGTGTTTACAAACACCAGCCGACCCCAATAAATCAGTGTCAGTGTGTGTGTGAGAGAGAGAGAGAGTGTGTGAGAGTGTAGACAGGTGCAACGGATGAACTCAAACAGAAATCCCAAGGGAGCAGATTTAACATCAGAAGACATATTGGGGGTGGGTAAAACCGAATGAACATTATTCAGTGACACCTGTTTGAATTTTTGTGAATTCCTTCTGCCTTCAGCTGTGTGAGACATTGTTTCCACACTGTTCAGAGTTTGATTATAAATAAAAATTCTGTCTCATAAACAAATTAATTTGTCAATAAAGTTGCTGCTCCCTCTGTTGGCAGAACTGTATCGCAGAGCAGTAGACTGTGTGTCTATGGTATCATAGTGTGGTGGTTTATCTTCATATGAAGTGTGTATTCTGTTGTACATTAGTTTCAAAAGCTAATTGGTAAAAGATAAATAAAATGAGCAGGCTTGAGATTCCACAGGACACAGATGATAGAGAGAGCAGGTCAGGGAACACAGAGAGATAAAGGAGTCAAAGCAGAGGTCTCTGTCTCTCTCTCTGACCACTGAAATCCTTGAACATTCAGCTGCTAATCGCTGTTTAAACACACTTCAGCGTGCACGCACACACACACACACAAACAATGAGATGCAACAGCTCCCTCACTAACACACACATTTAAAGATTTATTGCAAGACATATTCACACATTTGCTCTGCACAAAACACAGAGGCAAGGTTTAAAAGTTACAAAATGTATCTATGTATGTAACTAATATCAAATCTCACACCAATCCAAAATTCCACTCAGGGGTAATTTGGAGGCAAGGTCGTTGTTTCAGGTGCTGAATAATTCATTTAGATATCAGATTTTCAGAGATTCAGCACTGGATCTGCAGTGTGTGAATATCTGGTGTAAAAATGGTTACTTTTACTTTAAATGCATGTGAATAATCAGTTCCCCCAGGATTTGGGGATGTTATTCCTCAAATACAAGCTACCAACTCATCTGTGCTCATACCAACATTAGACGGCACAGTGTTAAATATATTATGACCTACACATTTAAATACACACCCATCGATTGAAACTGGTGATTTAATGTACAAATGTTCTTTATTTCTGTTTAAACAAGAAATCATGTTTAAATTGTATTCTGGAAAACATTTAAGAAGATACAAAAACATTTCAAATGTGTATATATTTCCAGTTGGGCTGAGGTTGAATCACTGTGGCAGAAAATGCCAAACTTGAGATGGAATATCGGGAAATGGAATCTTGGTTTCCTGTTTCTACCAGAGGACAAACTCACTCCACCCCCTCTCTCTACCTCTCTCTCTTTCTTATCTCATCTGTACAGAAAAGTATATATTGTAGCACTAAGCATGAACTTTCACTGGATACCCTGTGAGAAGAATTTTTGTAAAGCAAAAACAGTACAAGATGCTTTTGGGACGTTCTGTTCCTACGTTTTGAGGTTTTCAGCAGTTTTATGTGTTCTGATGAATATTTCTTGACTCAGCTGTTGTGAGAAAAGTGTCTGTGGGGAAATGCTGGAGAAAAGCTAAACTGGTGCTTTACTGGCCGTTTTTTAAGAATGTGAAAATTATAAGTGTGTGTTATATCAAGCATGTGTGAGTAAACCCTGTTCAAATAATTTGATGTTATGTTCCACAAACAAAGCCACATATTTCTCCCTCTCTCTTTCTGTGTGTGTGTGTGCATACAAAATTTGAACGTTTAAAATTACATTTTTAACATTTTGTTAGTTAATGGAAATGTTAGGGAAACGTTCTTACAACCTAAAATTGTCCGCTGGGAAACCTGTAAACCTGATGTAGAATTCTGTGTTCTCTAGCCTTAAGCACTGTCAATATATATTAACTGACCCTGGGTCAGTCAGAGCTTTAGCCTTCCACTCTATAAACATTACAAGATGAAATGATCCCCCAAACCAGCTTTACCTGTTTCAAATACACTTCGGCACACACAGAGCCTTGTACATGTGTGTCTTTACAACAATATATAACAGCCCATCTTCAAGAATGACCTGTTTCCTCTGGTTTAAAGAGTAACTCTTGACCTCCTCAATCTTAACAAAGTAAAAGTGACTTGAAGGCCAGACATGCGGAGGTGAGGGGTAAGATAAACAAAAATGTGCGTTTTGAGGTCGCGGGTTGTAAACTATTAAGGTCAGAACTTTGTTTACAGTCCTTTACAAAATATTATGACATCACTTATGTTAACATGCAGATATATTTAGCAAACATACTTGGGCTTGTAGATCATTACCAGCACCATAACAAACACAAGCCCTTAATCTGGCGCCCAGCATCTTTTCTTACTTAGGAGTTTGTCGCCCTCGGTTGGTTATAATGAGCATCGCTACTAGTTTCCACGTTTCATCACGATGAACAAAATTTCCCCCCAAATCAACTTAAGAATAAAAAAAAAAAAAATTACATACCCGTCTATGAAAGCTTATATTTCCGTTCGATTGTTTTTTTAATAAATAAGCTTTGTTGTTAGCATGATACGTGTAATAGTGATCAATATTTAAGAAAGTATTAAAAAACAAAACATGATTTGTGGACTAGAACACAACTGATAAAGCATAATAAAATAAGACAGGATAATACGAAGAAATAATTTATTTCATACATGTATTTCACAAATTAATATAAATAGATAGAAACACGTGGCAGGATTAGGTGCCTTGTCACAGCTTCCCTCGTAAAATTATAATAAAATAAGTGTAAACGTGAAAAATCCTTAAAATTTCCGGATATCCAGGGCTGATGAGGGTGGGGAGTCGATTCTCGACTGGATTTTTCATGTTCCCATGTAATAAATAGCCTTCAAAGGCTGGGCAAATTGTATACATAAATACAGTGGGAATTTCAGCGTCTATGGTTTAAAAATGATTTAAAAAACTGTAAACTTGATCCCGCTCGTAAATCTCGGTCATTTCCACCACTGATTATATCAACAGGATTATGTGAGGATCTGGTTTAGAGGATAAAAATATTTAATTATTATTTTAATTATTAATATAATTTAATTATTAGTCTGGTATTAAAAGTGTTTAAAACGCGTTCGCTTATATTGTGAAATAAACTCTGCTTTGAGCGTGTGCGTTCGTGTGCGTTCGGTCGCTCTCGTTGTCGTCACGCTGCGGTCATGTGACTGTCATGTGATTCAATTCCAGCTCACACTTCCGTCTCTCTGTGGGAGGAAAAAAGTTGCACGTCAGAAGTAAAAGTTTTTCTTTTCCTTTCCTTCTTCGGGAAATTAAAATAATAGCATTAAATCGCAACTGCAATTAACAGAACAGCAGCGAACCTCGCAGATCGAGTTGCTCTAGCAGAGTTTAGTGTAATATGCTCGGGATGTCAGCGAACAGCTTGTCGTATAACGAGCAGAGTCCGGTGGAGTCCGGCGTGGACGCGGCGCAGGAGAACATCCCCACTACCATCAACCTCGGGCTGTTCAGCGCTGAGTTCAAGAAGTAAGAGCAGATACTACCCGGAAGACAACACACACACACACACACACACACACACTGTCGGCATATGTGGTTTATGAGGACTCTCCATGGACGTAATAGTTTATATATTGTGCAAACTGTATATTCGATCCCCTATCCCTCACATAAAGCTTTTGGCATTTTTTAATTGACCAAAACATCACAATTCAGTATGTTTACCTTGTTATACACATGTTATACACGTGATTATACATCTGTGTCCTCGTAAACCACATATTCACCCCCCCCACACACACACACACTCAGATCAGTAGCTCGCAGGTGCTGTGATGTATGTTGTGTATGGAAGAGTTAAATTTAAGTGAAGTTAGAGTTTATTAGCCAAACTTTACAATAACAATGATGGTTTCACTATAGTAAAAAGTCATGTGTTATGTATTGGGAGAATAAATCTTTTGTGTTTTTATCAGTGCTGTGACTGTAGTTTCTGCTGTTTTTTTTTATTAACAGTAATGCATTTATTAAAAGTAATGCATTTTGGCATCGATGTTGCTATGGTAACGAAAAGCCGTATAATTTCCCATGTCCTTGCTGTTATCACAGTTACACTAAGCTTATGATAATGAAATTTGGTGAAACACTAAGCACTGTACTGTTTTGTCAGATTGTATTGCATTTAATATAATGGTGTGTGTTTGTGTTTAACACAGTAGCAAAACGCGCAGTGTTGTCTAACTGATATTTAAGGGTCAATGTTAATGTACTTTCAGGAATATTTTTGATGGCTCTTAAAAGTCACAAAAAAGGAAAGGAGAGGGTAAAGAGAGACTTACTGCAGCCAGTCATTAAAGAGTTGAGTAAATTGTATTTTTAAGTATAGGTGTATTAGTATAGACGAAGGGACACGCCCCCTTTTAGGAGGTTAATTTGGGTTATTAGAATTAGAATATATTTTTAATTATAGATTACCAGTCAGTCATTAATATTTGGTCTGACCTCCTTTTGTCTTCCACATAAGAAATATGAACACGAGTCTGGGACAACATTATAATCTGTAAATGCTAATAATGTTTGGTTTGTTTTATTTACTGTGTGTGTGTGTAACTATTGCTTATAGATGATGCTCTGTTGTAATGTTTGTGTATGACAGTTATGCTGTAAGATTGGTTGTTTTATGTGCTGCGTGTTTTATTTGTTTTGGTAGGCTTTAAATTGTAGAAAGATTCGTTTTTCTCTTGCTGCATAGTTGATATAATAAAATATGAACAGTCCTCTTCAGTAAAGGCGGTTACAATTGCATGCCTGAGGCATAGACCTCATTCTCCGCTAGGGGGCGGTGTTCACCATTGAGCTTTCTATATCCTCTGGGTACAGATATTAGGCCTAAGTTGCACACGGTTTTACATATCATGACGTAAAGTGGTCAGTGTTTGAACTAAAGTGTTTCTTAGTCCTGCTTAAATATTTCAGCAATAAACTTTGAACCTTTATTGTCTTATCGGCTGGATGAATCCCACAAGCTTTATTTAGAACTTTGTTGTTGGTGGTATTTTTAAAGACATTCGTGTGTTTGAATGCCATAAACAGGGAGTTACCCCAGGCCCAGCTTTAGGAGTGGGACCAACCATCAGTCTGCTAATAATGGTTTTGTATTAAGCTTTTGTGGAATGGCAGATTCCCAAAACCAGAACTCTCTCGAGGCAGGAAATCTGATGATGCTTCCTGAAATAACGAGCCTGTTAATTGTTTAATCTAATTGGAAGAATGGGAATTGTGTCATTTATTTTGCCAGAAAATGAAGTCACTTACTTCTGCGAAATCTTGTTTTTCTAGATGATGTTGTTGTATATCTGTTGTTGACAGATATACAACAACATTTACTTTCTCATGTGAGTTATGCCTCTTGTGATGTGAGGTATGTGCTGTTTGTGGAATAGCTTGATTATATGTCTAACATTATAATGGAAAGATGGTAATGTTATTTACTAACTGAATCAGCTCTCTCACATGATCGTAAGCAGACGGCAGAGAGAAAGAGATTCAGTCTTTAAAATAAGACCCAGAAATACCAGCAGCTATTACACACACACACACACACACACACTGCTCCTTCCAATACCATGTGTGTTGTTGGCACACAGCCTGTGAATCGTCTCTCCAGTTGTGTTCAGTTGTGTTGTGTTCATTTCTCCAGTGTTTTGTGTCCAGCAAAGTTCTTTATGTGATTAGATGTGTTTTCATTAGCTACATCGAAGTTTAACACACCTTTACCTTGAAAACTGAGACAAAAGGTGGTTTACTCAAAGATTATAGAAGTTCTAGCAGTTCTGTTGCTATGAATGGGGGAACTACAGCTCAATATGGCCGCTCTAGTGAAGGAAGTCCCGCCTACTAGTAGAAAGAGCCAATCGTCAGTCGGCGAGTATGTTTGCTTGAATTCCTTTAAATATTGGTTCCCTTGTCAGTTCCCTTAACTTTGTGCTTTGGCCTGCAAGCAGCTACATTTTAGTGTGGTTTTCATATTTAATAATATTAATATTTAGTTAATATGAATGTTACAGGTCTTACATGTAGCAAAAAGCTAAAAGCTCTCTTCGGGCATGTTGAAAATGGTTTTAAGGCAGAACGTTTTTAAAACATTTGAATTTTGTTAACACAGCGTCTCTGGGAACCTACAGAAACCGCCTCTTCCTACATCCTATTCATCATATGGGTTTGAGTGGCCTTTTAAAACTGAGATTGCTGCTGTGGTCAGTAGGCGGAGTTTGTTCCTGCCTGACCGTTATCAGGACCAGCAGACCTGCACCGAACAACTAACAGAAGAATGGAACAGACTTCTGCGGAGATGATGAAAGTCTTGGGTGTTTTCTCAGTCTAAAGATAAGCCTGTGCACTTCCTCTGAGGGGAGCCAGACACAGCTGGGGAGAATGAAACCAGCAGAGTGAATATAATGAAAAACATGGACCAGCTCTATCGTCTGTGTGTGTTCTGGTTCTTCTGAACATTCTCTTGCTTGTATGCCCCGTATGCTACAACGTACAAAGATCTGTAGATGTGTACCTTCTGATGGAGAGCTGAAAGCAAAGAGAGAGCATCTTTAAAATATGGACTGGCTCTCAGGGGAAGCGGATCATCTTAGGAAGGATTTAGAGTGAACCATTTTAACCTCGCTGGTCTGCAGACTGTTCTCAGAGCTGTAATTGATGTGTGATGGTCACACTGGAGGGTTGCGCCACTGCTCCACGTGGTCATTAAGCAGATGATCACGTCAGGCTGAGGGACACTGCTGTCCTGTTCTTCTCCAGTCCTCTCGGCTGCGTTGGTGGACTCTGTTGGCTTTCCTTCTGTGACCTTTGTCTTTTAAGGCTTCCGGGACAATCTAATGGTCAAGACTTGGTCTCCTGTGCTGGTTTGGAGTCATTGACAATCTCAAAGGGTTCCACTTCCTGGTCTGAAGCTCCACTTCCTGTACATCTTCATGGTCTGAGGATCCTCTTGATTCTTCTGGTGGTTTAAGATGAGCATGTCTTGGATAACTGGCTTGACCTTGGGAACGGAATCGTAACCATCCTGCTGGTGACACACAGAGGTTGAGTGTGTGTGAAGTTAATGTAATTGTGAGAGATTTTCGTGTGTGTTTGTTTATGATGAACGGAACTTTGGCCGACTTACGTTCCGAGGCTGTGGGGGCGATGAAATACGCACTAGTTTCAGCCGAAAACCTTCAGCTCTCTCTGAAATCTGACCTTAACTCGGAGGAACGTTTCCTCACCAACCAACACAGCTGTGGCTCTAAGGAGAAACTTACCAGAGGGTACGAGAAATGAAGATTTGTGTTCTGAAATTTCAGCCTTTTATCATCTTACACTCTCTGTCATGACTTTTACGCAATGTAATGCATAATTTATTCATTCCCTCAGTTTTATAGTTTAGTATAAAGTGTACATTTAAAAGACCCTCTTGTGGTGAAAGTTCAGCTTTAATGTTGTTTATATGTCTTTTTTCTGCATTTACACAAAACAAACAGGCAGTTTAAAACTGCCCCTATATCACAAATATGTAACCAATCAGATCTGTGGGATGTGGGGGATTAGGTGGTCCAAGATGGTGTGACTGAGTGGGGGCGGGGACTAATTTGCATATTCATGTTCAGTGTATAATAAATGAAGCAAGGCTGTAGAGACACTTTCAAACAACATTTTTATCGTCAAAAGCGAGTTTTAAGAGATAAAACAAGGGGAATTTTAAAATACGTTCTTATACCTCTGGATGTTCGAAAATATTTTCCTCTTATGCATCATTTGAAACGGCGTCAGTTTAATGATGCAGAATCTCCAAATTTTCTACTATAATAAGACTTTAATTGTAATGTCAAAATGGGAGGCTGGTTTTAGGTGGTGGCTAAAACTTTGCCTTCATCGAAGCTCTGCTTTTTATATTGTCCAGCAAGTTCAAACTATTAGTAAGAAAGCAGCATTTCTTAAGGGCTTTGTAATAGTTGCTGCTTGACTGCTAAGCTGAGAAAATAGTTCCTCTGTATCTCAGTAAACAGTGTATGATGGAAGAGAACGTGGCTCTCACATGGTGCGTGTGTGTGTGTGTGTGTAAGAAGCAGAACTGTGCTGAGATGAATGACTGCTATCTTAAGTTAATCAGCTGAATCTGAATCTGCTGTTGTAGGCCATTGTGTTAATGTAGGTCTTCCGTTCTGTTTGAGTTTAATTGATAGTAGAAATCATGGTCATTGTTTGGGGATACAGGTCAGTCATACGGATTCATACAGAAGTCCAAAACAGAGTGTGTGTGTGTGTGTGTGTGTGTGTGTGTGTGCGCGTGTTGTATGATGGTGTTGAGTCTGTTTCTCTGCAGGAATGTGAGTTGTATGATGGTGTTGAATCTGTTTCTTTTCAGGAATGTGAGTTGTATGATGGTTCTGAATCTGTTTCTTTTCAGGAATGTGAGTTGTTAATGGTGTTGAATCTGTTTCTCTGCAGGAATGTGAGTTGTATGAT
>JAZGTI010019875.1:0-10877 GCA_036877585.1 Botia kubotai | reverse complement strand
GGGGATGAAGCGGCCTACAGGACAGAGGTAGCCAGTCTTGTGACATGGTGTGAGGACAACAACCTCACCCTCAACACAGACAAGACAAAGGAGATTATCGTGGACATGAGGAAAGGAACAAAAAACTCATCAGCCACTTTTTATCCGGGAGCTTGAAGTGGAGAGGGTGAGCAGCTTCAAATATTTAGGGGTTCACATCAGTGAGAACCTCACTTGGTCGTTTAACACCTCTGAACTGGTCAAGAAGGCTTAACAGCGGCTGTACTTCCTGAGGAGACTAAGGAAATTTGGCATGTCTCCCAAGATCCTCAGCAACTTCTACAGCTGCGTCGTGGAGAGCATCTTGACCAACTGCAGACAACTGCAGAGAGTGGTGAAGACTGCTGAGGGGATCACCAGGATTCCACTGCCCTCACTGCAGAAAATCTACCAGCGCAGATCCCACAGGAGAGCTGCCTCCATCATTAAGGACCCCACCCACCCACAACATGGACTGTTCACACTCTTACCCTCGGGACGGAGGTACAGGAGTGTGAAATGCAGGACCACAAGACTGAGGGACTCATTCTTTCCCTCAGCCATAAGACTTTTAAACAGGTAGCTGAATATACAGATTTCACAACTGCTGGACTGTTTTACTGCTGTCTACCCTTCTAGGGTATAACTACCCTTCAGTTTGCACGTTTATTCAATTTGCACATTATCAATTGCACTCAATTTTGCACATTGTACTATATTCATAGTGTATTTATTATTTTATGTCATTATTGTATATTTTTGCCTCATATTGTATATTTTTCCCCTTGTTGTATATTTCTTAAAGTTTTTCATTTCTTTTTTTTGTCTATATAACTGTCCTGGCATTCAATGTGGACAGCAACTGTGCATATCACTGTGCATATGACAATAAATGCTTTGAATCTTGAATCTCTTGTACTCATTTATTGTTATCTGACCATGCCTGTTGACTTTTCTATTAAATAGCTGCAAATGGATCCTAACGCATCTGACTTTTCATTACAAGTTCAGCTTTAGTTGTGCTAGGGTTCTACTTCACCGTTATACTGAGGCAAAAACATATCCTAACATTCAAATATATTTACTACTATAGTTACTTTCTTTTTAAAGCAACAAACAAGAAAATTGAATGTACAGACGTACAATATAATTTAAAATAGACATATAGAGTGCAATTTAGACATACACTACCAAAATGATCACTCATGCATTCATCATTTTTTCCACATTTTTGAATAATAGCACATTAAAACTATCAAAAACACAAAGGTAGTTATAGGTTTTGTTATGACTAAAGAAAATTCCAAATAAATTAAACATATTGGCATATTGGCATATTTAATGTAGCTGTCACGGAAGCATCAGGCTTCACCCACATTCAGCGTTCAAGGACAATACTTAAGCACACGCACTCCACACACGCATCGTCTGATCTCGATTACTGGAACAGACTTATCTCCATGCTCTGTTCCTTACCTGCTCTTGTTCATGTGTGTGTTTCCAAGATCCCCTTCGTACTCTCCAGTGTTGTGTTGTGTGTGTGACTTACCTCCATCGCAAGTCTCCATCATCATCTTCAGCTCCTGGATAACCATCGTCAGTATCCTCATTACCATTCCTGTTATTGTTATATCTGGACATTATCATACCTGTTTACCATTTACCATTCTGTGCAATAAATACGCTTGTTGGTTTAACTAACATCTGTTTGTGAGTCTGGATTTTCGTTACAGAAGATCAGACCACCAAAATGGAGCCGACAGGCATGGATCCGATCCAGGAGCTGGCGGTTTCACTTTACTGGGTCATCCAAACAACAACACTAACACAAGCACCTGTTTCACCTCTTTCTCCCTCCACTTCCTCTCCACTCTTAGGGCGCCCATGGCTCGTTTCACATGACCCATCAATATCCTGGTCCACTGGAGAAGTCCTGAAGTGGGGTAAGAACTGTTTTAACAACTGTTTCCCGGATTTACCAACTCCAAATGTACATCACTCTGATCTTCCAATTTATTCCACGTCTGTTGAAAGTCCTCCGGAGAAAAGATCTATATCCATTCCTAAGGAATACTTCCACTTCAGTGATGTTTTCTGTCCAAAACGAGCCGCTGTCTTACCACCGCATCGACCGTGGGACTGCGCCATCGACCTTATACCGGATGCTCCAGTACCCAGAGGTAAGATCTATTCATTATCCATCCCCGAACAGAAGGCCATGGGGAGTATATCAATGAAGCCCTAGAACAAGGATATATTCGACCATCTACCTCCCCTGCTGCTTCCAGTTTTTTCTTCGTGGCATTGCATTGACTGTTGTGAGTTGAACAAGATTACTGTTCCATTTCGCTATCCCCTTCCTCTCGTCCCTACAGCATTAGAACAACGTTGCAGAGACAACATTTTTTCCCAAAATTGGACCTCAGAAGCACCTACAACCTCATTCGACTACATGAGGGGGACGAGTGGAAAATGGCGTTCATCACTCCTACTGGGCATTATGAATATCTTGTAATGCCCTTTGGACTCGTCAATGCCCCCTCCGTATTTCAAGGGTATATGACTGAGGTGTTCCAGGAGTACCTAAATTGCTTTCTAGTCATATACATTGATGATATCTTGGTGTACTCCCGGAATAAAACTGAACACCATTAACACGTTTCTGAGGTCCTCAAACGTCTCCACGAGCATCACCTTTATTTAAAGGCCATAAAGTGTACGTTTCATCAAGATTCTGTTCAATTTCTGGGCTATAACATCAATTCCAAAGGCATTAAGATGGACGACGGGAAGGTGGAAGCTATCAGATCATGGCCCATTCCTACTAATGTCAAAGAACTCCAAAGATTCCTATTTTTTTTCAACTTTTATCGCCGTTTCATCGCCAATTCCATCCCTTCTCCACTCACAAATTTGTTAAAGGGCAAGGCCACGTCTCTGTCCTGAAACGCTGATGCCACCGAAGCCATGAAGAGACTACAGGAAGCGTTCACATCAGCCCACTCCTGATTCATTCCAATCCACCCAAGCCTTTTGTTGTAGAGGTTGACGCATCATCATCAGGAGTGGGAGCCATATTGTCACAGCAGCAGGGGGAACCACCACGACTCCATCCATGTGCTTTCTTCTCCAAGAAACTTTCCCCGGCAGAGCAAAACTATGATATTGGAAACAGAAAACTTCTAGCCATTAGGCTTGAATTGGAGGAGTGGAGACACTGGCTGAAAGGAGCCCATCACCCTTTCATCATGTACACTGATCATCGAAATTTGAAATATCACCGAGAGGCAAAGAGACTCAATCCCAGACAAGCAAGATGGGCCCTTTTTTTTACACGCTTTAATTTTACTATTTCATATCATCCAGGGAATAAAAATACTAAGGCTGATGCATTGTCCAGATTATACTCTCCAGACAAACTATCTAATAAACCAGAAACTAGCATTCCTACCAGCATGATTGTCAGTCCCATACAGTGGTCCCTGGATGAAGAAATTGATGAAGGCAGTGTCTCCGATCCAGCTCCGCCGGGATGTCCACCCAACAACAGATACGTTCCAAGAAATCAAAGAATACAGTTAATCCACATGGCACACACCTCTCTGGGTACTGGTCATCCTGGGGCCAATAGAACCCTCTCACTGCTACAAGACCACTTCTGGTGGCCCAATATGTCTAAGGACATCAGAAGGTACGTGAGGGGATGCCAGGAGTGTGCTGTGTCAAGAACACCTCGCCATCTACCCACAGGCAAACTACTACCTCTATCCATATCGGTCACACCTGGGAGTAGACTTCATCACAGATTTACCTGCCTCTGACGGAAATACATGCATCCTGGTAGCCGTAGACCGATTCTCCAAAGCATGTTGACTAATCCCCATAAAAGAACTCTCAACAGCAATGGAAACTGCAGAAGCACTGTTCAATCAGGTATTCAGTAATTTTGGTATCCCAGAAGATATTGTTTCTGATCAAGGACCACAATTCATCTCGCGAGTGTGGAGATCCTTTATGTCTCTTCTAGGTGTGATCGTCAGCCTGTCTTCTGAATACCATCCTCAAAGTAACGGACAAACCAAAAAAAAAGATCCAGGAGATAGGCCGATACTTAATACCTTCTGCCTGGAACCGATTCCTCGCCTGGGCCGAATACGCACAAAACTCTCACAGACAGCCCACTACAAACCTAACCACTTTCCAGTGCGTACTCGGCTAACAACCTCCATTGTCCATTAACCTCCAGTCCCAGGTTCATTGGCCCCTTTACAATTATCAGACAAATCAACCCGGTCACGTATAAACTTAAATTACCACCACAATACAGAATCCACCCAACATTCCATGTATCACTTCTCAAACCCTATCACTCATCACTGTCTCCTGTTCCCACAGAGCCTGGAGAGAAGCCTCCCCCTCCTCTGGTCATTGAGGATGGAACAATCTATCCAGTCAAGGAGATCCTGAGCGTCGTGGTGATAGGCTGAAATATCTTGTTGACTGGGAGGGATATGGTCCCGAGGAAAGATCTTGGGATCCCAGGAGTGATATTGTAGACCCCAATCTAATAACCGAATTCGATACTGCACATCCAGAGGCTCCAGCTCACAGAGGTCGAGGACGTCCACCACGACGTCGGGGCATTCATCCCTCAGAAGCGGTCCGTGAAGGGGGGGTTCTGTCACGGAAGCACCAGGCTCCACCCACTTTCAGCCTTCACTGTCACCCGAATACTAATCACCTGCACCCAATCAAGGACACTACTTAAGCACACGCACTCCACACACTCATTGTCTGATCTCGATTACGGAAACAGACTCATCTCAGTGCTCTACTCCTTACCTGCTCTAGTTCGTGTGTGTCTCCAAGATCCCCTTTGTACTCTCCAGTGTTGTGTTGTGTGTGTGACTTACCTCCATCACCAGTCTCCATCGTCATCGTCATTTTGTTATATAACTGTTATTGTTATATCTGGACATTATCATACCTGTTTACCATTCTGTGCAATAATACGTATAATAATAATAATAATAATACCTGTGAGTCTGGATTTCCGTCAAAGTAGCCACTCATTGCCTAGAATTTGCAAATATGTTCTTTTGGAATTTTTCCATCTAGTTTCTTGAGACATTACCCTGTGGTGATTTTTAAACAGTAATAGAGATCCCATCTATGCTCTTATTGGCTGCTTTTTGCCATTATTCAGTCCAAGTCATCCATTTTCAAAACTTTAAATAAGAAATTAAAGAAGTTTCTTAAAGACAGAAATGTAGTTGGCATAATTATATTATTGTCTACATATCTCATTTCAAACAAATAATTCACAACAAAAAGATTAAAAACAAAAAGATTCTAAGAAATATTTCAGTCAAGTGATCTAAACTTTTTACCAGTAGTGTACTATACATATTTTTGCTCTAACCTGCATCATGACAGACCATAGCCTGATCTCAGATTACGCATACAATATAATCAATGCTGAGAATAAAACATACAGATTCTTTACCTTAGCCTGTGGTGACAATGCACCAGACTGAGACCATCACAACATCAGCTGTTTAGACTCAGCGCACACCTGCTGAATTTAATATAGAACTGCTCCTAGAGGGCATCAATATGGGTTTGGAGAGATATATTATCTCTTAGAAACATAAAAGGAAATCAATGTAATCAGTAATCTCACTGTTTGCCTGCCAAGGAAGGAAAAGGACCTAATAACAACACAAAGGGGTCATGTAAAAGATTTTATTCGCTAGTGTGTTACAAAGGATATTAAAAAAATATTCCTCCAATTAAGGAATCTGAAATAATAAAGGAAAAAAGTGTTAATAAATAATCTGAATACATACACCCAAAAATATTATATGCATTATGTAAAATGAATGCATAACACCTTTGAATACAAGGCAGTCAAATCCTTGTAATGTTTTTCTCTAATAAAAAAAAACTTATTACATACCAAAGACTTTGGAAAGTTGGAAAGTTCTGAAGCAGAGTACAATATAGTTTACAAACATCTCAGTATTCTTGAGGAATGGTTCAATGTCCAACACAGTTCTAAACAACTGGAGTGTCATTCTTGTTGAATTCATGATACAAATATTACAAATATATACAATACAAATATATAAGCTACTGACTAAACTCTGCATACATTAACTAAACTCTGCATACAATCTGCATACATTTGTTTCAGCAATGGATATTACTGACATATAGATTGCTTTGGGAGTATGAAACAACCACTTAAATTGCCCATTAGTTGTGGGATACAATTCTTAACTGCAATATGCAGTTATTTAGTCTACAAGTAAGCAAATGTATCTGTATTGATGTTTTGGCCCTTGTTTTATAGTTTTTTTTTAAACTCTGTTGTGCAAGCTGTACAGTTGCTAGACAACTTTGTCAGCATGTGTGACACGGCACAATATTACTAGTTACTGCATATTACTGCAAGGTTTAACAGCAGATGTGCAGATGTACCTCTAGTGTGATTTACTGCTTGACCGATACTCCAGAAACTCACAAACAGTTTAAAAGCATGACTGCAAGCTAAACAGCCAGGTTGAAGTGTGTTCATTGGGTGACAGGGTGTATGTGTGTTTGTGCAGAATTATGGTGAAGGATAGTGAGCTGTGTTAAGACAAATAGCTCTGCCTAATGTTCAGCAAAGGAAATGTATATATAAGTGTGTGATTAACACCTCCCAGGTGCTTCTCTGACCACGGCAGACACAACAGCTACAGGCACTCACACATTCTCTCTGTGATGTCTATAGTCATCTATATTTACAGAACACGCTGAACTGTTGACAACCATTTATTTTCAGAAGGTTTCGGAAAAGGCTCTTCCCTCCAAAGTAGCGGCCCGGAGGTTCAGCCACAGAATGCTGCAGACAGTGTCCTGTGACGCTCCTGGATTTTCATTAACCCTATCTCCTACAGTCTAGACAGGAAACCCCACACAGCCACCACTATTGTCAGGCCAGTCTGTTCAACTCTGTTAGCAGGTACATCTATGATTCACTCCGAACTGTATATACATTAACGTTAACATTTCCAATGACCCATGAGGCAGTATATTGGGTAAAAAGTAAAAATGTGTGGTTAATAATAATTAGTTAAATTTTATCTTGAAATGACTTTGGTTGGTGCAGACTAATGTAGCGATTCAGTTACATTAAATACATTTTTTGACCTGAAAACTACCTAATTTATACGTACAATAACAACATATGGCACATTTTTGTAACCTGATAAAATGTAACCTGATTTTTTTACAGCGTGCTCTACAGTATATTGAACTTAGTGTTTTTTTTAAATATGTGTTTATCTTTAAGTCCATTTTAGAGTTAAAATATTTCAGTGTTGTTTTATTTTAATTGTTATTTTGACTGTTCTCTGAAACTGTCATTGCATTTATTTATGACATATGCTCAGCAGACATGGCTGATAAAAGTGGGAAGCATCACATACCTCTGGAATCTGCTATCACAGCAGATTGTTTTTCATGATTTTTTTTGTTACACTTTATTATAAACAGTGTATGGTAACACTTTATTTTGCAGTGTCCTTGTTATGTGTACTTACTTACTTTAAATAGCAGTTAATTATACATAATTATGTGCAACTAACCCTATCGCTCTAGTAAATACATGTTGTTAATTAATATTACTTAGTAGTTAAATGTATAATTGCACTGTAACACCTCAAAAAACGTGTAACCTATAGATATAGAGATATATTCATATAAATAATTAGGGTGGTATAAACTGTGCTATTTCTCCTTTTTGTGTTCTTTAAAATGATTTTGTTTTTGTACACATATTAATGCATTTTAATAACAAAACAATCATCAGGAACAGTATTTTTTTATAACCATAGTGCCATCAAATGTTTTCTTTTAAGGTGAAATTGTAATGAAATTGTTTTTGCTCCTTTGACATTTTGGGTGAACAAATCTCCACAGTAGAAAGAGAGCAGTTGTGACATGGAAAGGAGGACCGAACCCTTCTCGTTCACGTTCGGTGGTCCGCTGAAGCTGTGTAAATAAACAGCAATGCTGGGCTGAAAGGGTGATCTGTGCTTGTGCGTGGTCGGGGATGGAGAGGCTTACATTACATGGATAATGTAATAACAGCTGCCGCAATACAGCAAAATCTGCACAGTTGTGTTACAGCCAAGTATAACTTAAATTCAACCAGCTGCACCTGCAAACATGCTTTGGTTCTATAAACAATATCCCGTTAGACCCCTTGATCTCTGGGGTTTTAATTAATATTATGAACATTTAAAATCCTCTTTACAGTTTTTGCTTGTGGTGAACATTGTAACTGTTTTTTTATTGCTAATATTACAATTTAAGATAATAATATATTTTAATGTGTTATTCTAACACAAAGAATATAGAATATAAGAATATAAGAAAGAATATAGAATATAACTAGCCTAATTGTTTAAATGTAGACAAAAATATTTGTGTGCCAATATATTAATTTCTGTTAGAACATTTTTTACATATATGCTAATAGATACACACACACACACACACACACACACACACACATACAAACGTCACATGGTTTTCTTGCGTCAGGAGAGGAGCACATGAGCACAGCTGGGCAACGTCTTGCTTAGCCTCCTCTTGCTGTACTTGCTCTGACAAAATTAATTTTGTGTTGACGTTGTAATCAGAGTGATATGGTCTTGGCTCCTCTAATGCACAGCTGTACAATGCATCCCACCTCACACACAAAGTGGGAACACACACATACACTCTATATTACTCACACATGTCTTTATTACTCACAAAACAGACCACAGACAAACCTGACATCTTGTAAATTTACTGGAGGAATTCTGGTTTGTAAATGTTTAATTAGGCAACCCGAACGTGCTTTACATGAACAGATAACATTAAAGCTGACTACGGTACTCAACTCATAATATTGTTAAGCTGAAGTGTGATTTCTGCCCCATTAGAAGACCCCAACAGAATTTCAATGAAAAATATAGCTGCAACCATCAATGACGGGCCCAAGCACTACAGGGCCATGGCCACCCAGTGTCACATGCATTTAATTCAGAAAATAATTGACTATTATGAATTTTGAACTATTTATTAAAATAGTTATAATATTAACAATTTTTAATATAATATTAGTTATAATATTATATATAGTTATAATTTATTTATTATTATAACTACTATATTTATTATAACTGTTAAGTCTGTTTTAAGTCTTTTGTAAGTGACACAATTCCTGCTGCCTGTTGGTGGCACTTTGTGATCAGCCCAAAACATCAAACATGTTTCCCAAATTTGTGTAAATCACTTAATACATGCAAAAGATATGAGACCCTTTTTGTTCTATTATCCCTGGACCTTCCTGGAAGCTGTGGCTGCGTGGGTCTCCATGGAGTACGGGGTCGACCGCTCAAGTCAGTGAAGTCTCTGTCCAGGCGGCGGGTTCGCTTCTGAAGTCAATCAAGTCTCTGTCCAGGTGGCGACATTCGCCTCTTAAGTCAGTCAAGTCTCTGTCCAGGCGGTGGGGTCCGTCTCTCAGGTCTGTGTCCCGGCGGCGGCTTCCGTCGTCCAAGCATCTGTCCCGGCCAGTTCAAACATGGTAAGTGCCTCAATGTGGTTTTAAAGTTTGACGTGTCTCCATGGCAACAACATTTAAGATATAAATCCATTTACAACTTTATATTAGCCATCTACATTATCATTATTCCAACCAAGACTGAAGCTGACTATTTTTAATGTTTGTTTTAAGTGGCACATTTCCTGTTGCCATTCGGTGGTGCTATGACCGTAACTCACAATAGTCATATCAATGTCATCAGCCTAGCACAATAAACATATTTTTCAAGTTTGACGTCAATCGCTCAATGTATGTCATGGATATTACAGATATTTGTAATATCTGTTTCTCTATTTTTCAACATAATTTGCCACATAATTTAAACCAATAGACAGAGGTGTGTGAATAAAAAAGCCAACTCCCATGTCTCTATGATGTTCTGGTGCTGAGATATAGCAAACAATTGTGGTTGCTAGGGTCCTCTGAATGGTTGCTAGGGCATGGCTGGACAGTTTCCATGGTGATAATTAAATTAACTCAGACTGACTACTTACCAGTCTGAATTAAAAGAGGCCACCCACTTATCTCTGTGATGTTTTGATGACCTTTTTAAATGGAAATCAGTGGGGTGGTTTCTAGGGTACTTTAAGTGGTTGCTGGGGCATGGCAATGAAGTTTAAATGTCACCATTTGTTGCTACTTTCTAAGCCGAACAATATGAGCCCATCCCCAAGTCTTTACGACATTCTGATGCAGTGATATGACATCACAAATATCTGCCCAATGTTGCTTCTATGGAATTTTTTGCCCACTTTTCATACACCTTTGCTTCGCAAGCACCACTAATAAAATAAGTTTAAAAGGAATAAGAATATGTTGGTTATCTCAAGACAACATAATAATAGTTTGTCAGGCAGACAGATAATCTTGCCTCAAACCTACCAATGTTGCTTCATCGGGCAGGCTGAGATTCTTAGACAAACAGATTACTGGTTAAGAGTGCTGAAAAAAATTTACATTACCAAAATGGGTAACACTTTATAATAACTACACCCTATGAATCATTAGTTAAGCATTGGTAAATAGTTAATTAATCATTTATAAAGCATTGTTCCTACATTAATAGACATTTGTAAGCAGTTTATAAATACAGCTATAAATGCTTTATTCTTGCTTTATACGCGTCTATATGATATGCTTAATAATTGTATTTTCATACTTTATTAAGGATCAGTTAATCATTTCTAAATTAAGCATTACATTATTTACAAACCGG
>JAZGTI010019874.1:0-10878 GCA_036877585.1 Botia kubotai | reverse complement strand
GTGTCAGCCAATGTTCTGACAATGTTCCCTGTTAGCTGTTTTGCCTGTAGAGTTGTGAGGCAGCCCTCGCACAGCTGTGAGGCAGAGATGACCCCTGCCTCACTGCTCCTCTGGCACAACACGCTCCACGCATGGCTGCTCCCAGGAAGAGGGAAGTAGGAGCGCTTTTGATGGCCGCAAACCTTTAATTAGACATCGGGGCTGACTTTGGCCCAGTCGCTGAGGCCCACCCCCTGCCTGCCTGCCCTCACTGCTCTACAGCTGTTTCTCCATCCACGGGCGGCTAAACCAACAGCTCATCAGCCAGCCTTCCCGATGCCTCTCTAACTGTTATTAATGAAGTTGCTGGCACTCATTCAGCGTCGATGTTTCACTGCACACTTAGTTTCCTTTTGTTCCTCACACAGCACAGTTATTTGTCTTCAAGATACACGGCTAAACAAACTCGCAAGAAGAACAATGACACCACAAACAAACTTTTGACTTATATTTTTAGAGGTTACACACATTGTGTTGGATGAGAATTGTTAACCGTTATCGACCGTTATACGATTAAACATAACTGTTTTATTTATCATAGGGTTATGATAAAACCCCAGTCATTCAAAAGGTTACATCATCATAGCGTCAAAATATCTCATCATAATAATAACATGAACTATTCCTTTGACTTCATCGAGTCGATATATTTCAAGAACAATTCACTCTGAAGCCCCAGCAAAACAACGCCTGGCCATTGTTGAAACCAAGTGCATGATGGGAACACAAAGAAACACAATCATTTGTGCCTTTATGCAGACGTGCTGTACTTTGTGAGCAACAGCTTTGAAAAAAAGACTTCATTTCACAATTCGACGTTCTGACAGAGCTGTTGTTTGGACTGACCTACTTTGCTGTTTATCCTTGTCTTCTCTTTTCTCTGTTTCTCTGAGGGAACAGTACGACTGAATTCTGTTCTTGACGTATCTCTCTCCAGGAGCTCAGCTCGGAGTACAGCAGCCACAACATGATAAATGATTATTGGAGCGTTTGTTATTCAACGTACCAGGAACACGACCTGCTGAAAATGTGCCTTAGAACCCCGGCTGTCATCACACCCTGTTTGTTCTAACAGTTTGTGCAAAAGATGAATGTTGCATAATGAACAATGGTGACCACACCGGACTGTCACTGTAAATAGAGTGCTAACCCAGCTAACAGGCAATGTTCTCAGAATGTTGGCTAACGTTCTCTAAAAGTCTTCTCGAAGTGATCAAACAATGATCTCGCAGTAACCTTCCTAGAACGTTTTTTAACATCATATAATATCAAAAACAGTACTGTAAAATGTTTAGAACTTTCAAAATAACATTTTTTACGTTCTTGTTAATTAATGGAAACGGCAGGCAAGCGTTTTTATGGCCTTAAGTTGTTAACTGGGAGTAAAAGTGTTACAGTAATCTTGTTTGTTTGCTCCTTTCTGTTTTTTCATAGTTTGTTTGTTTGCTTGTGGTCCCTTGAATTTCTAGTTAATTGTTCGTGGCTGAACATTTCAATTCACTTTTTCATCTCCTGAGTTGGTTACAGCTTACAGCATCTGAATGTTCCTGAAACAGATGGTTTAAAGAGGGGAAGAGCGCCGCCGATACACAAAAGACGTCCAAACAATTCTGTGAAATTTGCTCGTTCTGTCTGGATATATTACTGCATTACATATGATGATGAGCAACTCAGCCGAACGAAAAGTCAAACAAAATATACCAGTTTCCAGTGTATCACACACTGCAGTAGTTATCTCAGGAGATCTGTTCCTCCATCATCTCTCACAACGGCTTTAGCTGCATTAGACAATCTGAGAATTACAGGAACAACTGGTAAATGTTACTGCTGTGATTAGCAGCCAGTGTCCAGCATTAGGGTTAAACAAAACCAGTGAAGAAGTTTCACTGTGGTCAAACTGGTCTCATGGGAAAATGGATATGTTACGAGGTGGCGTAATGAATTTAAATAATAAATTTAAATAATGTGATTCATACAAAAACATGTTTTTAAGAGGAAGCATGCAGGTCTACCCCAACCATTACTGGGGCAAATGTAGGTATATGAAAATGTACGAATTCATACAAATTTGCCATCAATTTACTAAAACATAAAAAGATTTAAAAAAGGCTAAAAACATAAAAAATACAAATTGCCATAGGATTTTGTTGGCAATACAGTGTCTTACTGTAAATTATTTACATTACAGTACAAGTACGGTACACTGGCCACATGCGTTTAGATCTATAACCAACATGAAAAGCCCTGTAAAAAATACTGTAAAATACTGTACTGTGCTACTGTAAAAAAATTCTATTTATAAATTCTATTCTATTAGCTAATGGGTGTTGTTTAAAACAGGGATGCACCACAATGCCAATGTCAGCAACACGTTTCCATGGGTGGTCACCATATGTCCCGACAGCTGGTTGATTTGAACACACTGGGTGTCATGGAAAGACTTCTCAAGCAGCACGGTCCAGTTCAGGAAACTGGCCAGGCCAACACCACAAACATGTGTTTCTGACAAGCTCTGTGAATGTCACTTCGGTAGGCTTGTTTCTTATACGTTTGAATTGAATTCGGTTTAAGGCTGCAATACGTAACTTCTGCCTCTCTGGCGCCACCTCAGTTTGAAACACAAAACTGCACGTCACTTTACGTACTTTTCATTACGTATGTTAAAGTCAAACGAACTCAAACGGACTTTTCCTGCGAAATCGAACCCCTTAAATTCCAAATCATTATTATAAAGTTGAAAGTCTATGAGATGACCTCACTCATTTTCTTTGTGTTTATACTTCACAAATACCCAGTTGAATACTCAGGTGATATTCTAAGACAGCTTTAGATTCCACAGACAGCTCATGTTTAAACATGACAATAACCTCAAATGGTTCCTCGCTTCTGTAACATTTTCTCTCTTAAAGAATGATGTCAGTCACTGATGTTCTTTATCTGTTGAATCGTGAGGTAATGCCGAAATGACACATAAACACAGTTTGCAAATCGCTGCCTGGATCCAACATGAAGATACAATCACGCACCGTCGCTGCCGCACAGAATTATTAGTGGAACATTTCTGTCAGCCCCATTTGAACGCAGACAACACACTGATCACAGACGACAGGAAGTGGGGATATAAAATGAGGCCGGCCGCTCACAGGGGAGTTTCTGTTACAGAACGCAGCTTTTGTGAAGTTTTTCACGGTCACTGTCAGCTTGGGAACAGATGAAGCTGAGAACACAATTCTCATCTCAGCCATTTGTTTCACTGTGGTAGAGACAACGCCGTCCATCCGCCTGTCCGTCCGTCCTACAGCATCTTTATACAGCGTCATAACAACTAAGAGATACTTGTTTGATTCCTCAACACGCTTATGAAAACTGGCAAGAACATATATTTCAAAAAGAATACACTACTAAGTGTTACTTGTCAAAGTAAGAAATGATTCATTATGCATATGAGTCGTTAGTGCACAGTGTGCGATGTATACTAAATGTCTAACAACACATGATACAAACAATAAACAAATGATGTATCAACCAGAGCTTTTAATAAGGAAACTATAAATGAAAAACCAATGAACAAATGCAATAGTAATCTCTAATGTGGATAATCTATGAATGTGTGATGCTTCCATAGATATTCTTATGCAAACATGTAAATATAAATAAACTCAATATTAGGTGAGAGAATTACATTGAGAAGATCAATTCAGTTAAAGTCTATTTATGTTACTCTGTTACATTAGTCTTCGGAATGAATCACAAATCATAAAACCTTATATGCATGCAGTTCATGAAGTTAAACTTTTTAGTTGAGAGCTGAAAGAGGAAGTAACAGAATATAGAAGTAAAACATACGATTCATTGAAATGAAAGATGATGACTGAGCGACAGCATGATTAGAATGTGAGATCTGATCGATGCAGAAAGACAGTCTGAGTGAGAGATAAAGAAACACAATGTAGATTTGAGGCGTTCTGTAAAACCATCTCGTCACCACTAATATGGAACAGCGCTCTCCTCGCGGGTGTCACGGGTATGAGTGAGGCACATTCAGACAAAGCAATAACACAAGAGGATAACACAAACCCAGAAAACAACACGATCGCTGCCAATCATCATGCTCCAAATACAACATGGAAATGAAAGCTTGATAAACAAACTGTAAATTACAGAAGCCAGCTGGACCGTTCGTAAACTTGTGGGCGAGGTGCGGTACATTAAATGGCACTACAGTATAGACTGCACACACATCTGGCTTGAGAGAGGGAGGGGCTTAAGAGACAGGGGGAGGGGCTCAAGATACATTTTGTCCTCAGCCTCTTGAATTTAAGGGACAGCCCTGCATACACGATCAGCATTCTATGTCCTTTCTCCATGAAATGCATAAATGAGGACAAAAGCGACAAACATCATGTTTTCTGTATGACATGCTGTATGTATGTCAACAGCAAAAGAGATTAATCATGACCTCCACGCTCAATTCAATTAGATTTCTTTGACGTTCATAAATAGAGACTTTCAGATATTATTTTATCTTCCTGGGTGCATTGTTGCTTATCTCATGTTCTAATCTTCGCCTGCTCTTGACGTCTTATTAAATGGGCTGTTTCAAACTCATTTGCTTACCTTTATGGTTTTAATAAGCCATGATTTCATTCCAGCTAAAAGATGACCTCCATTATTGAGGGTACAAGCTTGACTATAATTTGCTTTTTACATAATTCAGCACAGCGGTACACACTCTCTTTTACATAGCGTGGGGTGAGACTATAATGAAATCTGTAATGACACAAGCTCCGAGCATAAACCATCATTTATGTTGTAGTTAATATGATTTTTCAGGAGTGTTAATATAAAACATTTTAAGAAAAATGTATGAATGTATAAAACCATTCACAAAACATTATCTGAGATGAACATTACAAGCAAATCTCAAAGAGAACAGTGTAAAAGTTTACAGTAATAATCTTCCTTCATTAGTCAGTTCACCTTCACCTGTATGTATGCTGGTTTGGTTTTATTGTGTTTATCCAACAGCTGTTTCAAAAACTGAAGTTTAAATTTTCAAGATAGGATAGGAATACACAAAATTGCTATAGTCTTATTCAAGAATAAAATAAAGATTTTAAAAAGGTTGTGATACACTCCATGTGACAACTTCCCTCTAGTCTCTCCTTCAGGTGAAGTTTAATGAACATTTACTGGGAAAAAAAGCTCACGCATACATCTGTAAAAAAAATTATGTTAATGAATGTTTTAATGAATTCAGTGTGCTGCATGTTATAAATAATAAAAATAATTAAAATAATGCACATTACATTAACACACTTAAATAGAATATAAGCACAAAATATCTACAAATAATTCCCACCCGGCTGCACACGGATGTCAACTCATTAGTCTAGGTGACAGATTGTGCGGAATTCCGGATGCCAGCTGCACAGTTCTGCTGTTCAGAGTGCAACACTGTTATCTGTGTTTAATTCAGTTGTTGATGAGGCCACTGCTGGATTGGAAAAACACATTTACAAACGCTTAATGACTTTGGAGTGGGCACAGGACAGGATACATTATTTCCTACACTGTTTTTCTAAAAAGGGAGAGACAGACCACGCCTCCTGCCCCGCCCCTTTAACAAGCCACGCCTTCCAACTTCCTATGTCAATAGTCAACACAATATATGTATAATATATACACACATGCACTCATCAACACAAGTATTTGGTTCTTTCCGCTGAACCGATAATGTGCATCCAACACACTTTTTTTAACAACATTGCATATATTTGCATAAAATTAGATAACATTGTGCGTTCGTTCAGTGCGGTTTTTTGTTGTGATGGCTGCGAATGTTCGTGCAGTTTGTTGTTGTGTTCTCTGAAGTTTAACTCAGTGTTGTTTTCACGTTATCACAACATTTTAGCTCACACGCTGATGATTAAACTCACAAACGGGTGCAAGTCTCCACATCAGAGGAAAAACAGCGAGACAGAAACTGTCTGTTACGTTATGAAGACAGTAATTATCCTTCTCCGGTCTCTCGCATGCATATTTAATGCTGAATAGCTGATATATTACAGCGTCCGCGTGTTTCGCATGCATCGTTCACGACACATTTAATAAACAACATATGGCACACGTGTTCAAAACACGCCGCATGACATCAGCTATTGATTTATGACATGCAATTGATTCGTTCCGTGTGTTTTTGCCGAGTTAATCTCTTCACAGGAATTATCTGTCCACACAGGTTAAAACAACTGCTAACTGCTCAATTTTATCGCTATTATTTAAAGGCACAGAGTGTATCCAGCTCACAATTTCAGACTATAAGAACGTTTCCCTAATTAATTTTTTTATTAAGTAACAGAAACGTTACAAATGTTATTTGGAATATTCCACGACCGTTTAAAACGTCCAGTTTGCGTGGTTATAAGAACATTATAAGAACGTTGAACGGAAAACCTTAAAACTTAAATATGATATGTAACATTCAAAATGTTACTAATGTAACTGCAATTATGTTTTCGATAACTTTAAGAGACCTTTAAGAAAACATTCCAAGAACATTATCTGTTAGCGAAGTAATTTCAGTGCCACTAGCATCATTCCAAATAATCGTTTAGTTCCAGTTTGACTGTAATTCTACAAATAACTCTTTATCATTGGTTCATGTATGGCTGTGAATCATACGCTCTGCTTCGTAGTTAAATCGTAAACTATTAAACATACATTCAACGTGTTGAACTGTATTAATATTTGTTATGGCAGCAGAGTGCCGTGAAGTGTAGACAGTTAAAACAATGAATGTAGAATCTCGCTTCAGTGCTCGCCGTTTCATTACTGACATGAACGAGCATCAGTCTGTGATCTTTCACAAAACAAAACAGCAATAAAATATGTTTATTAAGCATTTGAAAAGCAGTATGGTAAACAGCTAGCCAAGAGTGTTACCGTGCCAACTGCACAATGCAGCACGCGCACACGCACACACGCACACACGCACACACGCACACACACACACACTCTGATATCATCTTCTTGCCCAGTGCACTGCAGAGTCCAGGCAGACAGCCACACCACGGCAACTGAGCATCTGGCCTTCCAAACAGATAATCCAAGTGATCATCAACTAAAGGGATATTAACAGCGTCATATTCTCTCTCTCACTCACTCACCAGTACAGCACATTCACCCTGTGTGTGCAACACAACACAGAGTGAACGACAGAATAAACCACACGGTCCGAGCCAGTCGAGATGTCATCGTCGTTTCACGCTTGCATCACAGCTAACAGTTTTAGGTTACAACGTTTCCCTAACATTTCAATTATTATAAGTAACTATAATGTTGAAAATGCTATTCCGGAATGTTCTAGGAATGTTTAAAACATCCGTTTTTTTAATGTTGTATTAACGTTTTTTCTTCATTATAAAATGACATTATTCAAAAAAAAATTAATCTGTATGTTCTTAAAACGTCCCACCAACAATTTAAGAACGCGGAAAAGCGCTCTACGAAAAATACTGCAAGAATGTTTTCTGATAACTTTGAGAGAACTTTTAGAAAATTAGCTAGACTGGTAGACTCATTAGCTAGACTGGTTAGCTTAGACAGGATGGAGTTCGCATCCTTAAATATGTGCATGACATTAATATCATCACAACCTGGTCAAAATGCCCGGACTTTTTCATTTGTATGCGGCATGCTTTCTGGAAAATGACTTGAATAAATCTGGAGGCGATGCTGTTTCGAGAGTCTCGAGTCTCAAGCATGAATAAAATCCTTAAGCATTTCCCATAAGTAGAGAGTGTTCAGTCCCCGGGCTGCGGTCCTTGTAAACACCTCCTAATCACAACACTCAGCGCTCACAAGCTTATTGTCTTCTGTTTCTTTGACCCTGAACGTTCCTTAACATGATTAAAACAACACCATTAGCATTATTTCCATAGTAACCATACAGCCACACAGAGACTTGAGGCGTTTAACCTGTGACATCAGCGCTGCGCTTTCATTGGCTATGTTCTCTCAAAGTTCTCAAAAATTCTTGCAGTAACGTTAGTGGAACATTTTTTTGACATTATATGTCATATATCAAAAACATAGAATGCACACAGAATGTTTGAATATGGTCCTATAACCAACAATAATGTTAAAACGCTCGTAGAAAACGTTTGTAATGTTGTTGTTATTTAATGGAAACGTTAGGGTAGTGTTCCTTTAGAGAACATTAGCCAACGTTTTTACAACGTTGAGATTTTTCATCCTGTGTGACGTTTCCGTAGCGAATCAGACATGTCTCAACATTTTTGATCATCGTGGCATTATGACATAATGTTCAAATCTCTGTTGATGTTTAAAATCACATCCAGTGCTGTAGCAGTAACAGTACAGCCCTGTTACTCTGTCATCAATGTGACCTTTTGCTCTATAATGAAGCATTTACAGTGTAAATCACACAGTTTATGAGCTATTATGTGTTTGATCATGCGGCTGAATGCACTGCCCTGTGACCCCCCCTCAATGTTCAGCTACTTTAAGAATCACATCTTTCATCGTGAACCAAAACAAGGAAAAACACACCAGAAGTGAGATCCAAAAATAATAAATAAAAAGGAAGGCAACAATTACGCTGCATAATCAAAAACTTTGTACTGCGGAATAATTCATTTGTTTATTCAAATAAGCAGTTTGGCTCTCAGGTGTAAAATGACGAGACAGGAGAGGTGTCGACGCTGTAAATGTAGTTAAATGCACTCGTTTATAAAAGGAACGTGTAAAAGCAGGGTAATTGCTTTGCTTAATTTGAGGAGAAAGTGCTGTGTGGGTGATGCTGTTTTTCACTGTGCTGGGGACAACTGAGACAAATTACTCCCCAGGATACAAGTTTACTTTATTTACTTCCTAAAAGGAAGGTAAGAGGAAGTAAGGGAAGATTTTATATATAAATATACTAACAAAACATGCCTTATTAAAGAAAAATTAAGCATTATATAACTGACATGAAAACTGTCAATCATTTTTGGATGGTTTCTCTTTTGCTATAACAAAGATTAAAAAGCTTGAACAGAGCTGATCATAAATGTTAAACGAGATGCTTCTTCTCGCTGTCGCAGCTGCTTCATCATGCGTTCGTGAAACGCTTTCCTGGATTCTGATTACTGACAATAAATTGGGACGAACTGCAGCATGGTAATAATTTTGGAATTAATTCAAGTAAATAAATCAAACTGGCAAACCTTCCGGTTTGAAGGGGTTTCAGAGTCAAGAAGACATCCAAATAATCCCAGCAAGTGGAATTTCAGATTAGATAAACCATTAGCAGAATGAAATGAATGCATCTGGCGTTCCGACACCAGCATCCCAACGTTCCCAATAACAGATCCATCCTTCAATCAGATGTCTGGCCCCCACACCACATGTAATATCAGGTCATGTGACAAGCTGGCTCCTCTCAGGGGGTCTTTCCTGATAGGATTAAAATCTTTCCTGCTTGAATTCCTCAGACCGGCTCCAAACATGCTGACGGATGATGATTCTGGAACCTCAAGTGCTCCGCGTGTTAAAACGGTGTTAAAAACATTTAAAGATACAGAGAAGCCACGTATGAGTTTCTGCACAGGAGAGAGAGAGATGGAAGCAAATGTACTTTAAATCCAGTAGGAAGCTCTCTGGGCTATTGAATTTCTGAGCAACTTCTTGCTATATTCATTTCTGAATATGAATTGGATTCAGATCACTGGAAATATGTGGTGTGAGGCGTGTCATTTTTAGGGTTGTTAATACACCCCCACTTGAACATGCAGAGTGAACTAAAAGCAAACCACTTATTGGTTGATTCCACCTGAAAAGTATAAAGAGTGCGGAGCGATCAAAATATTGATTTTGTTTGAGCATCACAACCAGTCAGACATGACCCCGTTGGCACACAATGGCATTGAAGTCGGGGTGGGGTCTCTCTTTTTAGACCAATCAGTTACACACTTTACCGTCAATAATAACAGCTCACTTAGTTGTGAACCAGCTTTATACTTAAAAATATATGCTCTGTGTTTCTCTCTGTTGCAGCTCATAGATATCAAGTTGTTAGATCAATGTTTTTCCATGCCATCATCTTTTCATACGCTTCCATCCAGCTGGGTTTGTTTGAATCCGATTCAAACGTCTACAATGAATTCAGATTACATTTGTTCTACATTCACACCAGTTTTTGTCTTTTGTATCGAAGGCGATGTGTACAAATCCGACCTCACACCAGATCTCACACAGTATTGCTTAATCCGAAGCGTTTTACACGATCAACAAACATCCTTTTCATCTGCAAGTATAAGCGTATGGAAGACAAAAATGCACGCCGCGGCTCCCGCTCAAATTCCTGGCCTGGAGAGCCGTCTTGCTAAATTCCAAACATATTAGCGCAAGCTCTTTGTGCTTTGTGCCACTCAAACCTCTCTCTGGATCTCCAGCTCTCTCAAGACCTTGTAAGGCAGCAGACGGAGCAGTCGTGTCCGGACGTGCCTTCGCTGGTTGGAATGGTAAGGTATTTGCGATGTGCAGGCAAATAACAAAACGATTTGGCAGACGCTCAGATTTGCTGCATCTTGCCAAGATGAATAAAAGACAAAAGTCACATTCCATTCACGTACACAGCTTATGCACTTAAATCAAATATCATACTCCGAACGTTCTGTATGCGGGTCACATTTTAATGTTAAATAGACATAAAAATACGGCAAAATGCAAACAACAAGCAGGTTTTGTAACTAATAGATTTAAAGAACTTTGAAAAAAACACTTTACAAGCTATTTTACTACGATTTGCGAGTTCTACAGTATATCGAGTCATAT
>JAZGTI010019873.1:0-10878 GCA_036877585.1 Botia kubotai | reverse complement strand
CTAGCTTCAAAAAAGCTGAAGCAGGACCAAGTGTCGGTTTTAAAGCATGAACCGATGCAAAATGATGTAAGACCATCAGTGTCAAATCTTAGACTGTATCTTTAGGATATACATTTAGCCGTGTTTGATTTGTCTTGCGTGGCTCATGTCTGTCTGCACAGACGGTTGGTTGGTGCTGTTTTTAAGATAATTGATTCATCATGTTGCCTTGCACGCAGCAGGCGAGTGTACCGCAATGATTAAATTTGTCAAGATAAATTGGGCCCTGATGTGCAATAACTCTCCCCGACCCTGCTATTGCTCGATCAGATTTGTCGTACGGTACACGCCTGGGTTCACCGCCTAAACATCTTCATAAATTCACAGCACCACGAGCAAGGCTGATCGGTCTATAACACGTATCTGTCTTTCATATAGCTGAAAAGAGATCAAATTAAACCTTCATATTTGTCTGTCCTTTCAAGTCAAAGCTGTTAGGATGGACAGGATAGATCTGTATCTGTATTTCATGGACTTTGCGAGATGATACAAGCGGCAGATGGTGTTTATTCAACATTAGAAAACCCTGATGTTTTTGGCCAACAAACACCTACAGATGTGCGAACGCTTCTTGCATTTATATACAAGATTTGATCTGATGTGCATGTTTGTATTTGCAAGCATTAGCAATTGTTATAGGGCTACGCTATGATGATGATGAAGAGATGACAAAATGCTGGAGTAAACAGATGGAACTGTATAATTGACTGGCCCATAAACCTTTATAATCCTAGTATGATAAGAGCATATTGGGTATCATCCAGTTGCGCATAAATGATACTACTCAAAGATCTTGTGGTAGCTATCTTTAAAGAGAGCAGTGGAGCACTCTTTGCATGCCATATGCCCTTAAATGTGCTTGCAACGCAAGGGTCATGGGTTCGAATCCCAGGAAATGCATTAAAATGAGTAGCATTTGAGACAGCATCTGCCAAATGCATTTAATGCAGTAACCTGGTTTATGAAACGCTACATTTATCTATTTCTATTAAATATTTATTATGTTTTGCAGTGTGTTCACTTCACCGCCACAGACTTCTTAAAATATTAACCTTTATTTCTAGGAATCCAACTGGTTCAGCAGGAGAAGAAACAAAATAAGATGTCCAACACCAGGCGGGCCCGAGCGCACTGGCAGCTGCTGTACACGCTGGTCAACAACCCGTCATTGGTGGGCTCCAGGAAACACTTCCAGCGCCAGAGTTCAGAGGGCATCATCAACGGAGCCCTCAGCCGAACCTCCAAGGAGGGCAGCAAGAAAGATGGAAGCGTCAAGGAGCCCATTATAGATGCCGAAAGTGCTGCCACTAAATGAGGACTAAATATCACAATGGAAGGAGAGTCCAGCTTCTAAATACATAAAGGATGCTGGTCTGATGTCGATAGTATTATTTGCTTTGGTATAGCAGAGAAGCACATGTTTAGCTAAGTGCACTTACTAGTTCAGTGCCTCAGGAAGAACTTCATGCAGTTGTAGTTAACCGATCTCTTGTATGAATGTATTTTTATGTTTGGATGGATGGATGCTGTGTGTCTTTTGTCATTTGTGTGAGCAAGATGGTCTTTTCCAGATTGAACATAGCAGAACATTTTGCTGGGCACCAAACTGCTTGATGAAAGATCAGCATGTGTGACTGTTTCTGAATGTACAGGTTATGTGCTTTTGCAAATTTAGGAATTTTTCTTTTTCAATAGCGTCTTTAATTTTGCACTCATTGGTGCGATTATCGTTAGTCGTGCAAACGCTCTGTAGAAACCTTACAGATTACACCAATAATGGCCATTACGGGCGGATCTGTGTCTGTTTTCATGAAGATAATAACTACTGTAATTTTCTCAAAATAGTTTTTCATCTCTAAGAAAAATGCATTTAATTTGTCTCGTTGTTACATTTGACACTTAATTTAGATATGTTCCTTCTACGATGTTCTGCAAAGGTATATGTGTGATTTAAATGAAAAATAAATATTAAAATGCAAATCTGACAAACTGTTCGCTGTTTTGTCGTAGTAAGAGGTTGCTTCTGCGTCACTTAAACGTCACGTTTAATCCTGAACCAAACACGATTTAAAATAACAGAAATATTTAGTTATACACCATTTGTTCATTGTCTATTGTTCTTTATGCATTACGAAATATTATTAATTAGTAATTTGTTTAATTTTGGGTTATTTGATTATTTTACAGGATGTTTGTTATAATGAATATTAAAAAATGGCACAGATCTCTAACTGTTGCTGGAAACGTGTCCCACTGCCGCAGTTGCTTTCATTACCTTCCTTTGTCCTGTTCTCTCCATCAGTTTTTGAAGCAAGTAAATACGTCCATTATTTAAAAGAGGCGTAACGAAAATCTAAGACAAGCTCGTTGTCTTAGGTCTTTAAACGCCTTTTTACGATAAAACGGCATTTAAAGAAAGCCATTCGTAGATGAGAGATAAGTCGAAAGTTAAACCATACGTTTAATATCAAATGTCATTTCAAAAATACAAATATTACGAAAATTAATCATGCATTACTCAGATATGTTATTAACTAATCCCTAAAATGACAACACACATTTAAAGGAAAAATAAGAGGTACCTGCGCTCCTTTTGAAGGGCATACTAGCCAACCAACGCCCAATGTCCGGCGAATGTATTTATTTCAAAGAAATTGCTGTATATGTAAAACTAAATATAATAGCTATAAAATAAACGTTGTATAAAAATGCAGTTTAGTGCCGAACACATATTTACATTAAAACACTTTTCTTTGCCATTAATATCCAAATACAATTGTTTGTCGAACATTTTATTAAGACCACGTACATAAAATCATATCAAAATTTTTTGAAGTTTTAAGCATTTTTACAACATCATCGGACAGTTAGACACAAAACAAGTCACAATGCATCGATTACCGGACACTCGATGTTGTATTTACTGATGGTAGAAACGAACTATTTATATTTATTAAAAAAGAGAGAACATCTTTTTCAGATTACGTGGCTTACATCACAAATCGACACAATATCAACAGTCTACAGTATTCTAATGAAACACACTTAAAAATACTTCTGTGACATGCCACGAACAAGTAGCCTACCGTAAGGAAAGGACACGTTCAGTCAATTCGTAAAGGCGAAAGATTTTTAAAGCACCCGTTCGCAAAGATATAAAAATGACACAATTTGGGGTCCCACATTACACGTAACAAACTTATTTTTCCGGGTGACTTTGGATTGTTTTCCAGACACGCACATGCTGTGAGAAGTGTTACATGTCCTCAGAATTAACTGGCTCTCGACATCCACTATAGTTTAGGCAAAAGCCCCGAATGAGCATCATCTAAATGATTTTAACAGCTGCTGGTTTGAAACTACGTACGGTTACGCGATTATGATAAGACTTACAGTAAATGAACTGTACGTTTGCTTTGCGAAGGTTTTTATGAAGCATACAGTAGTGGCCAAAATAATAAATCTGGAGGGGGATATCCGCATAATTTGTGCTTTAAATGCGCCCTACAGGTTCTAATCCTTAAAATGTGAGGAATATGGGATGAAATGGAGAACAAACTAACTCGGTGTAGGTATTTAACTGGAAATTATAGGCAAAACTACAGCGTAGCATGGAATGTCGGGTTTATTCTGTTATGCAAAAATGCATAAAAAAAACAAAAAGCTCATAAAAATTAAAGCATACAGTGTAATCGGTTATTAATATATCGTTGGTCATCCCTTCTTTTTGACTACAGCAGCCATTGTCCATTGACTCAATAAGCTTGCGCGTGTGTACACGTAATGTTTTTGGCAAATCTTGTCAAATTCTTCCAATCGAAGGAATTCTTTCAAACAAAATCTTTAATAACATGTTTAAATACAGGTTGACGACATCACTTTCCTACACTGAACATCACTTTTGGCCACTACTGTAACTGTCCATTATGTCTATTCGGTCGATCTGAAAACCCCTATATTTGTAAGATTTAACACTCATCGTATACACTTAGTGCGAACATAGTGAGGTAACAATAAGACACGCACTTTTATATGCGCACGTCGGTTTTATGATGATCGTCGGTTTCTAATGCATTTTACTCACGCCGCTAGTCAACATCTCAACGGGGCTGTTTGTAATTGCCATTAATTTCAGCGGATATGTTGACTGCTTCGGCTCCGAGAGGTAACCTGTCGCTGTACTCGGATCCCACCTCAAACTCTTCCTGCGTTTTGGATTGTGATTCGGGGATGGACTCGGTCACTACGCTGCCCTCGGCTTCTTCGCCCTCTCCATCTCCCTCCTCGCCGTCAACGTCGCCTTCTCCTTCTCCAAGTTCACTCGGGTTAAAGTTTTTCTCCGAGCCCACAAAAGACGCCCTTGGGTCGAAATCCATTGCTATCTGCTTTTCCATCTGATCTGGGTTCTGCGTCTTCATGATCAGCTTGTAGGTCTTGCCTTGATACTTGTACAGCAGATGACAGCAGGTGGCGCCCAGCAGGGGTACAGTTGCCAAAGCCAACAAAAATATGCTAACGACCAGAATAATCAGCAGAGATGGGATTTTCTTTCTGGTTGTGAAGACCACTTGGACTTGACAGTCCTGACCTCCATAGGTGAGGCATAGGGTGTAATTAGTGCCTGGCTGTAGTCCCTGGAAACGATACGCGTTGACGCCCTCTTCTATCTTGGACCACTGTACCACTGAATGCCCATTACCAGTACTGACACAAAGGTACAACATGTCCAGAGGGGCTTTTTTCGTGGATGTTTGTAAAAGACTAAAAGGCTCTTTATTCACAGTTTGCAGGTCTTGTTGTTGACTGAGGTGAATGTTTGATTTTGCGTTGGCCATCTGGAAAGGGTTCAGTTGAACTTTAGCTTCAGTCTCTGAAACTTCAAGCGCAATGACCCCAAAATCAAACGTGTACTGTTTAAGTTCATCCAAGCTGAGGTTGAAAGCGTGGTTGGAGATGTACTGCGTTCCGTCATTTATTCCGCATTTGCCTGCAAATGGCAGCTTGTCCGTGCCATCCTCCACCTGTTCCTTTTCCACGGTAATGAGGGATGTCCCAGTTGGAAGGCTCTTTGTCTTCTCCTCAGATTTGGGCCACATGCTGATCACACTGTTTTTGGAGCCCTTTGAACCTTGAATCTTATCTCCAGGTAAATTGCTGGATGCTTTGGTGTCCAGCATAGAATTGATGGCATGTTTTTTGGTGCCCGCTACGGCAAGCCTAACAGAGCGCTCAGCGGTGCCCATGTCGTTGGCAGCCGAGCAAGTGTAGTTTCCATCTTCTTTTTTGCTCATGCGGGGAATAATCAAGGTGCCGTTTTGAAACACGAGGAACCTTGTGTTTGTTGGCGCCCCGTTGATGGGAACCTCACTTTTTTCAACTTCGGGTGGCACAGGAAATGACATCAGTTGGTTTCCTGAATATATCGTCCAGGTGATGTCAGGTTTAGGGTTTCCCTTTGTTTCACAGTTCAGGATGACCATATATCCCTCATACAGTTCTGTGTTTTCGATATTTGGTTGATATGTGATGGACACAGAGGGGGCTTTGCAATCCAGTTTGGGCATGTTAGTGACCTGGGTACCTTTGAGGTGGGCAGGAGCTTCACAAACAATGTTGGTTTGATCAGGAATGGAGATAGAAGATTTGGCGATCCAATCTCTAAGCCACTCGAGGTTGCAAGAGCAGATGAAGGGGTTGTGGAAGATTTGGAGGTGAGACATGGAAGTCAGAGCATCAAACGTTCCCTGCACGATGGTGGTGAACTTGTTATTGTTAATGCGGATGGAACGTAGATCTTTCAGGTTGGAGAAAGCGTTCTTAGGTATACTGATCATCTCATTGTTGTTCATCTTCAACAGCTGTAGAGCCGTGAGATTCGTTAAATCCTGCCACGGAAAATGGGTAATTTTGTTGTGGCTTATATCCAAATTCCTCAGCTGAATCATCGGTGCCAAACTGCCCATTTCCACCGTGACGATTTCATTGTGTGCCAGCCAAAGAGAGGTAACCTGGGTCACGTTAATAAAGTTTATGGATTTCAGCACTTTAATTTTGTTAGCCGAAAGACTCAGGGTGCTAACGTTGGCTGGTAAGCCCACTGGGACTTCCAGAAGTTCTTTGTAGGCACAATCTGCAAAATGATGGTTATATTTATCAGTGCAGGTGCACTGCGCAGGGCACCCGTGCACACTGCCAATCAGTGCTGTCCCCAGGGCAATAAGCATCAGGTATTTTGTTGCCATTTTCAGCACCTGTCAGAAACAAATAGCAAATATTGTTTTACATATTTCTCGAACTCATAGACACATGCGCATAGAAGAGAGGCCGTTTAAATGCAGAACTTCGGATATAAGCAATATTAAATAAATACCCTTTTTTATATATCTGCTTTTTAATGCGTCAAGTGTTACCTGAGTCGTTCTTATCAGAAATACACGTAATGCTAAAACTTATTAAAACCAGACAAAAGACGTTGATTTTGTTGTTGTTGTTTTTTATACAAGCTATATAAAAGTCGTTTTAAATTATCTCGTGTCATTGTTCTTGTCAACGTAAAGAACGAAAGAAGAATCTGAGGACTAACTGAGATTATTGTGAAAAATCGGACAGAAGACATCGGACATCTTGACTTCGAGCGTCCTACTGTGCGACCGGATGGCTGCGCAAAGACGGGAGAGCGCGCGGCGTCTCCAGTACCCCGTTGCCTGTCCAGAGCGCTAAAAACGCTCGTCTTCTTTATAACAAAACTGCCTTGTTTCGCTAATGGCTTTAACTATTCACAAGTTGCATCATATCCGCGGATCATTCCCCAACCAAACAACCAAACAAAACCATTGGCTAAAAGTTGCAAGCGAGAACGTAATTTCGCAATTTCTCCGCTCTGTATTCTACCTATTATTTAGCACATTTTCACACTTTCAAACTTAACTTTTAACTACATGACAGTCTTACCTGTAAGTGATATTCCTAACACTCGCACAGATTTGTGTCAATACGACTTGATGAAACTGAATATTTAGTGTTCAATTGTCAGATTATCCGAAAACATGATGTAGCCTTTTATATCAGGTTGGAAGACGCTACTGTTTTTGTTCACAGACGGCAAATGATACATTTTAGTGTCCGTGTGATGCTGAGCGGTCCGGAGCGCGTTTTCTCCTCGCCTTTGAGTTGGAACAGAATTCAGTGCGCGCTCCCGCCTCCACGGTGCAAGGGGAGGGATCGTGAACGCGCTGCCTCTCCCTTCAATTCCGCATTAAAGCCGCAAGCTTTACCATCCAGATGAAGGTTATTCATAATTTAGATACATCGTCTCTTGTTTGTCTTTCAATGTTAATAGTAAAGACGGACACGCTAAGATGCCTTAACATATGAACTGCAAAAAGTTATCAAAAAATATGCAGCAAAACAACAACAACAACAACAACAAATATATTTATTACTTTTTTCTTAAATAAGGATTAAATAATATGATATAATCGGGTAAAAATATCATCTATTAATAACAACAAGGCACCAAATATGCAGCCCTAAACCTCTTATACAAATCGTAGCCTACACTTGTAGCCTACACTTCACTGTTTCCTTTCCCTAAACAAACATTTATTTCAAGTCTCGTAACGACAAAAGTCAAACAGCCCTCCTAATCCTTACCAAATGTAGATATGAAAATACAACATACAGCCAAATATTTAACACAGTATTAACACCAGTCAAAATACGAAATTGAATGTGTTTGTATTGGTGGAGCTCAAGGTTAGAATAAAACATGTTATCTTAAACGTTTACCTCAAAACGTCATTATAACCGTACAGCATGTGCAAACCAGGACAAATAAAGTCACTGGAACAAAGGTAACACAATAACGACTGAATCTGCGGAACTGTGATGGCCTTAAATATCCGCTCACACTGAACAAAGCTGTGGCGTGTGATATTATATCCAGTTGCTGTCTGTGTTTGTAGGGATGTCTGCAGAATCTGCGCATGCTGAAAGTTCAGTGTGACCGCGGTTTAGGGCAGGCATAATATTTTCAAAGCAATATACGGAATAGTAATCTGGAAACATCTATGGACCGCTTAGTTTACTTAAAAAGGGGAACTATCCCTTTAAGAAGCTTCTATTTTTCTACATTCTGTTTATAATCATACCGTTAATAATTAACTAGTAGACAGTAGTCTACTAATAGACAGACACTTAAGGTAGACACTCTGATATGGTCACAATTTCTAGGAATGAGTACCATGCATACTTCATATGCATATGATATTGCTTAAGTGAATCAGAATTAAAACGTTTTTTTGAACAGCACTAGAGGGCGAGCGCCCCCTGCTGTACACTCTCACCACCTGTCAACTTCCCAGCACTGACTCTTGTTTTCTGACATTATATGTAGTCAACATACTATGTAAATGACACAGCAGAATTTAAATACTTTCAAGTTGCTTATATAGATATAAACATCATATTTTTTGGCATTCAATTACTCTATACCGCTTATCCCCCACAGTGCTGAAGCCTGTCTCAGCTAATTAAACAAAAAATAAAAACAGCCATCTTAAAAAACATTTAAGGTATGCATTTGAAAATTAGAACGCATGGTGGTTTCAGCAATAGTGAGGGATCAGATTCATGTAAAAAAAAGTTTAAAATTGGAGGTTCACCCAGAGTTACTGAAGGCCCTAGATGTGGTTGGGGTGTCTTCAGCATCACGTGGGAATCAGGGACAGGCGCCTGGTGGTTGGCAGAGGAGTGTGGTGGTCCCCATTTTTAGGAAAGGGGACCGGAGGAGGGTTTGTTTCAAATATCGAGGGACCACACTTTTCAGCCTGCCTGGGAAAGCCCATGCCAGAGTGTTGAAAAGGAGATCTGGAAAAGGCATTTGACCTGGTCCCGTGGAGTGACTTGTGGGGGACACTATGGGAATATGGGGTACCCGTCGCTCCTCGGGTGCTGGGGTGAATTGCAGTGTACTGCTCCGGGTGTGTGTTTATGGATGTGCAGTATGCGTGTGTGTTCACAACTCACTATTCTCATGTGTGTGTACTAACTGGAGGGTTAAATGCAGATGATAGATTCTGAATATGGGTTACCATAAACCTTTAATTCAACCTTCATCAGATATTCGTAAATTCTTTAATAAAAAGGGCTGCAGGAAATTGTTGTTACGTAAAGCTACATTATGATCTCAAATTGTAGGAGCCCTCAGAATAATATTGCTGCCTATGTGCTTCTGAAATTCAGCAACGTGAATATTCCCGTTAACTTGGTAAGATAGTAAGACTGGAAACAATGATGACAATGATTTTACTGTTTAGTATTGCTAACGTGAGTTTATTCTGTTTGTTTTATTTTGACAATTAGTTACAAATTGGTCCATACTCTATATCTATAAATGGAAAGTAAAAAATATATTTTAATCGTTTTTTATAACTTCAATTTGAACTTGCAGTCTCATAGTTTATTTGGGCATATCATACATTCACTCTTTGGTCTGTTCTATTTTAAAATTTCAAATCACATTCTTTTGTGGTCTCAGGCTTTCGCAAGTCAAATGGAAAGTTGTATTTGTAACAGTAAAACTCACAAAACCTTTTCAAAACATTGACTTGTTTTCCTAATACGGACTGTTGCTGTTAAAACAGACAGGTGCTGTAGACAGTGACTTTGTGACTGATCTCCTGGAGCAGATCTCTCACAGCTTTCTCTAGATCCACCAGCTCATTGGCTTTGTCTTCCAGCAGCTTCTGATTCTTATCATAGCCCTTCTCAAGATCTGCCCAAACATAGAAATTTAGCTCATTACAAGACAGAACAATGAAACTACAAATGGAAACACAGATCATAGTTCTGCGTAAAGCCACAGTGGGCGATTTCTGAGAAACGCTGTTGGTATTTGAAATGGGCACCCAAACAAACATACCCCTCCCTTCATTGCGCCGCCCTCAAATTAATGAACACGCTATGCAATAACTAACAGCTGGCGCACACGCCCCTGTTTCTGATTGGCTACGAGACTGTTATAGTGTTGTGGTGACTGGTCAGATCCACTTTGTTTTTTCTCCTTTTACACTGCCAGGACTATGTGCAAACACACACATCTTGGTCATGCAGTAGATGTTTTGCCAGAGTTCATTTGGATTGGTTTAGCTAATGTCACGGTGTCTGGCATGTCGAGATAAAAACAAACTAATTATTTGATAACACCACAGAGTCACACCTGTCAGGTCACACTTGTGTAACAACATTAAATATGTCAGCAAATATTGGCGACACATTCAAAAATATTACAAATAGGTATATATCCTTACAAAATAAATAAACAACCTACAAAATATAAATATATGTTTAAAGCCATAGTTTCAAGAACATGTACTGTACCTTTAAGCAGCTGCAGTTTTTCGCTGGCCTGCAGCAGCAGATCTTTGGCTTCCTGTTGGAGCTTCTCTGCTCTTTTCCTGGCCTCTGCCACACCTTCTGCTTTCTGTGAGATGAGACCCTCTACCGTACTGTATTTGTCTTTCAGCTCTGTATCCAGTTCCTGAACGCACGGTCAACCACATTAAAAAGTTACAGGAGCTCGACAACATGAATACAATTAATATGAAAGACGCAGAACAAAGGTAAACATGTTCAGATGACACGGGCACCTTTCTGAGCTGCTCGGCCAGCTGGTTGATGCTCTCTGCATCTCTCTCTGTGATGTTGACACTGGTGGAGGTGTTGAGAGCCTTTTCTCTCAGCAGAGCTACATCGCTTTCCAACTGCAGGAGCCTTCGGGTGGCGTTACTCAGCTTGAGCTCTGAATCAGACGTCTCTGACTCCACCTGTTCTCCATAA
>JAZGTI010019872.1:0-10878 GCA_036877585.1 Botia kubotai | reverse complement strand
GTGTTTACATGTGTCTGTCAGAGCACAACGCTCCTCTGCTGGTTTATAGAGCCCCGTCCAGACTCTGTGTGAGTGTGTGTGTGTTTACATGTGTCATTCAACAGCATCTGCTCTGATGTCAGCTCTTACAGGCCACTCACAACCATCTGTGCTGTTTCTGTGAACACCAGAGAAAGTGAAGAGGTCAGTTCTGAGAAAGATCTTTGTTTCTCTTTAATCTATCTAGCGGTATGTCTGTCCGTGCGTCCATCCATTCATTTATCTATCCATCGTTTTAATGCTGGCACTCTTTGGTATTACTTTGGTATTACAGTCTGAACTCTAATAGTTAACAAAAAGTGTAAGTATGCACAATGGGCCCTTGCAGTATTAATGCATTCAGTTCTGTGTTTGCATACTTGTGTGGAGTCAGATCAGATCTCCACTCCATCTCTTCTACTGCCCACAAAATCCTAACGTTGTGTTTCCGACCCCTGCAGAGGCAAACACAACATACATTATCTTCAGAAAATGTGTCTCGACAAACAGAAGTGTAACTTGCTCAATTCACACATTTTGGTGGCTATAGATCCAGATAAAATAAGTGCTTTCGATTTGGAGACCCTCTTGATGCGGTTGGGGTCCAGCCGTGGCATTTGTTTCATGTTTGTTTGACCTGTGTTGATCTTTAGCACCCAGTTTGCAGTTCTAATCTGGATTTGTGTTGTGAGAAGACAGACAAATCTCGTTGATTTAGAGAAGAACCGCCAACTGGCACGTCTGTTTTCATTGTATTTGCTGTCGTCTGATGTAAATTTCTGCACTGTTGTTTTCAGTGTCTTGAAATTTTTGGGCTAGACCTACAAACCTTCCATTTATTTCACAATGCAAAATTCTTCTTTTCCAGATAATAAAAGTCCTCTGGTCAAACATGCGTTATTCTCATGAGACACATTTGAAAGACTTTGAAGGGACGATGAGATGAATTGGCTGTAGATGATGATGTATAAGGCGCTTTGTGGTTTATTTTCTGTTGCTGATGGTTGAGGTTTAGATCAGGAATGTTTGTGTGGACATTATCTGTCCCGCCGGACACTGGAGGCTCTCAGCCAGCGGTGGACTCCAGCAGTTTTGGCTCTGATGAATTTCTCTGTAGTAAATGTTGGGTTTGGGCCACTGGAGGAGAGGAGTGTGTTACAGCAGGTGAGAATGAAGCTCCAGTGTGAGACATGAGTCTGACTGTGAGAATCAGTGTGTTGTCATTAAGCACATCTCCACAATCATTTTTTCACCTGTATCAGTGAACAATACCTTCAGATTTAACCTCTTCCTGCCTGTGCACACACAGAACTGGCTCTGGATCAGCTGGCAGGAGTGGAGCTGTCTCTTTTGGCTCTCAGTCTGGTCTATCACATCCTCCTCTGTCTGATAACACTGCTGAGCTGGTCCAGCTTTCTCATTTATGGGAGCAGAGGGGAAAAATGAGCTCCACATGAATCGTTTCTGTTCATTTAACCCTATAGATTTGATATAGTTTTTATAGTTTTAATCATCTGCAACATCCCACAATAGCTGCTATCTGCTATCATTTCAGATGCAGGCAGCAGCAGGTCAGTTTACCAGCAGACACAGTGAGTCAGTGGGTGGATTTGGAGATGCTAGTAGATGAACTTCAACGATATATATACTATGACTCAACAGTGTTTGAAGAAACACAGAGATCCCTGTAGAGGTGTTTGTTTGTTTACACACTGGTCACACTGACGGTGTGTGTTTGCTTAGATCGCTGTGACCCACACCAGCCTCCAGCTTTGTGCAACTCAAGGCTAAAGAGGTCGTCCGCTTTCCTCTAGTGCTTGTTTCCATTTTGTAAAATACCAGAAGATCTAAAGATGGCGAAGATCAGGAGGAATGACACACAGAAGTTCTGACCGAGCTGTTCTTGTGTTTTCTCCACACGCAGGGTCAGTACCGACCTTCAGATCTCCTGTGTCCTGAGACGTATGTTTGGGTGCCCATCGAGAGATGCATCCCTCGCCTTGATCTCTCTGCCTACTCCCGACACAACGAGGACACCAAAGCTGGTAAGACTTTAGTGAGACCTTAAACATAAACAGGAAAATGCAGTCACAGATGTAAACTCATAAAACATGTCCAGCACACATTTAACCTGCAGTCAAAACGAAAAATAAAAGTTAAACATGTTTAACGTAAACAAAGCTTGTTTTTAGCATCATTTAAACTTTGCATTGTGCCATTTTTATATGACAAAGTGTCACAATTAATCAGTCAAATCCTCCCGCCCAGTTGATCTTTTCTGTGCTTTTGGTTTTGAGTTATATGATAAACAATTTCTTATTACTGTAATACAGCAGTTTTACTGTAGCAGTTTACTGTAATAGTGTTTTTATTTAAATAAGCATACATTAAAAACAAGACAATAAACAATTGTATAAATAGTTGTATGGTAATGAAAATTGGCAGAGGGGGGTGAAAAATGATAATTTTGTTCTTTCTTTGTTATCTTTTAAATTCAGGCTGTAATAAACCCGACATGCACTTGATTTTGTAAGATTTGTTCACCATGTCACCTGATCAGAGAGACCTCAGAAAGATCCCGCAGCTGAACCTGTAAGTTCTCTGTTACATAAGCTAGAAACTCGTCATGTTTCCAAACCTCAGACTGGAGCTTTAAACAAGTTCTGTTCCAGTCAGTCTTCCACAGTGGAGTCTGTTTATCACACGCAGCCTGTTCAGTGTTGAACTTACATCAGGTTCTTGGACTCGGGTCAGAATCAGGTCATCTCCACTAGTGGATTTTGGATCTGCTCCATGAATCACGTCATGACTGTATAATCAAAACTCACTTATCAGTTTGACGGTTCAGTGTAACTGCTAATGGACCAGCAGTTTGGGTCACTGTAAAAACAGTATGCTCACAGTTCCCATGACTGTTTGTGAAATTATACTGCATTTATGTCAGTTTAATATCAGCAGCCGTTCTGCAAACTTGCTCTTTGGATGCCATTTCTGTGAAGCTCAATTTGTAAACCTTCAGTCGTGTTTATATACCTCAGTTCTGTGAACAAAAGGAGGGGTGATTTGGACCTGCGTGTTGAAATAACAGGATCAGATGCAAATGTGGAGAAGATCCAGGGTTCTGTACTGGCAGGCGAGCAGGGTCAGACGTGTGGTCAGGGCCCAGAACTCTGGGGTTGGTGACCATGATAATAATAATGATAATTTCAGTACCGACAAGCTGACGCCACGGCCGGGTCAGAGAGGGAGGGGGAGACGGGCTGATCTTCTCTCTTGTTAACTGAAGAACTCTTTGTCTTGTTTTTCTGATGGGCCGCGATTTGTGTCAAATGGGCCAACTGGAAGCAGACGGTTTATTTCAATACAAGTTGCAGAAGACATGTTTTTTTAGTTTTTGGCATAATGTGCAGTGCTGAATTGTACACAGTTACACTGGGAGGGCTCATAAAGGAGATAAATAGGGACATTATGTTAAAGAAACAAGTTGTACAGTATGTTTACAATATGTTTAGTGCTGATGTTTCACATGAGCAGGACTGCACGTAATCAACACACACAGAAATTTCTACATATTTATTTCACATATTTGGGCTGTTTGATTATTCTTTCAGCTTTGAAGAAGAATGTAGCAACCTTAGCTTATGAAAATGAACCATGGATTTACTACAAATGAAACTTCAGAAACATGGGTTACTACAGCTAAACCATGCTAGCACAGTGGCTTACGTTTCATATGACCTCAGTTAACTCGTGTAAACATTATATGGTGCTGTTTTGTCATTTGTGGATTTGTGTGACCACTCAGAACTGTCATTGTGTGAAAGATCTATGTGTGATTTCTTTTTGGTGTTCAATGGAAGAAAATAACAACATGATGTTGAGTAAAGGATGAGAGAATGATTTCTTTAAAAGACAAACACGTCTTTTATAAACGAGTGTTGCTCATCTCATCTGACCTCACTTTCTATCCATCAGCCCTTCAAACACACCGGGGCAGCTTCTCTCCCTCCTCAGCTTCTCTCCCTAATGACAGTAAAATATTAAAACATCACAGGCGATCAGAATATATTATATATATATATTATATATTTATTGTGTAATAGACTTGAGGCGAATTAATTCTGTTTCATATTTAATGTGAATGAGGCAGTGAGGGCAGGAGAAATTAGAATTTATTTTTCTTACCTCATTAGTTTGTTTTGCTGTGGTGTTTCTTGTTTAAAGAGCGTTTTTACTGCAAAATATTACTGAAAGACTTTTTATCCCAGTGTACGTTTTTCAGCGAAATACTCGACAGTAAAATGTATTTACAATATAAAATAATGTAGCTAATGTGTAAAGGGGGTTTGGACCAATGAGATTTCATTGTGGTCTGGACTACACAGTGTGGCGCAAAAGAAAGCGAAATAAAATTATTTGTGGTGCTTTGTTGCTGTGTGACTTTATCACATTTTAGCGGTTAAAATACAAACAATATAGACTGAGAAACTCCCAGCTTAGAAAAGTATTTATGTAACTGGAATGAGAGTGTTTATAGTGACCAGTGAACAGTGCCAGTAGAAATGACCTCACCAGAACTGTCATGGCCTCCACACATCTCGTACTGGTTTTGATTTGTAATCAGGGAGCGCGGAGGCCCTGATCTTGTGAGACCCACCTCTGTGCTGACTGGCAGCCAGACTGAAGGCCATCATTTCTCCAGGATTTTAAATGGTTCTGTGGTGCCTGGAGTCCTGCAGGAGCTGTTGTTTTTGGCCGGACAGAGTGGCTGTTTCAGGCGTGTTTCTCAGCAGAACTCGAGGCCAGCGGTCTGACTCTTGCTTATAAGGTGGATGTTTGGATTGTGTGAAACTGCTTGGCTGCGTTATAAACTCTGTGCCCTCCTTCAAACACGATGAAGATGAGAATGATTGATCACTGGATATTGAATGGAATTGTCCAAAAATTACTCATACTCATGTATAGTGATCAATGTGTAGTATAATGCAATGTAAGTCGCTTTGAATAAAAGCGTAATTATTTGGAAATACGTTTTATATGTGTAGTTCATCAGTCCATTTTTATTCCAGTCTTCGATGGCTCAGCTATTTATAGTGTGAACACACGCTTGTGTTGTCAGTTCTCCTCGCTGTAGTACAATGTATGTAGATCTGTTCTAACAGACGTTTTAATCCTCTATACTGCTCTACTTTTACACACACACACACACACACAGACTGCTTGACCTCTGGCATCTTGAGGTCATGTGCTGATAAAGTGAGTTTGGTTTAGCGTCTGCATTGTGTTCATCTACATCTGTTTGTCAGAATCTTCTGGAGAGACGTCAGTGCCTGGCAACAGAGTACCAAATCTGTGCTTTTGAGATAGCACTAATGCGTCTGATCTGTTGTATTTACGTGCTGTGCACACAGTAATCAGGAGATGATATACAGTAAGCAGCTGGAGACACAGTCAGTTTATATGAGCTGTCATTATTATCAGTGCAGTCACCCCTCACACGCAGCCTGTATGATCTGTTTATATAATTCAGTGTTTTTTCTGAACGCAACAGTCGATTCTTCTAGAAGGATTAAGTGACGTTGCAGGAGGTCAGACGCCCCTCTGCTCAGCTCTGACCCCTTCATTCCAGAGAAAGTCCAGTTGATGACCTTTCACCTCTGACCCCAGGACAGATGTGGCCGTGAACCTCTGATGCGGGTGACTGTGAAAGCCTTTGTCACCTGACAGCACTGTTGATAGAGGGAAAGTCTGGGTGAGAATGAAGAAGTGTGTTTATATACTGAGAGGATGTTTGGATCAGGTGACAGAGAGCTCTCACAGCCTCACACTGTTAATACTGCATGTCATCGAGCAGCTAAACGCTTCACTTCTCAACTGTTTATTCTTGATCTTTGACATGTCAACATTTCGATTCAGTTTGTGTTGCTCTCCTGAGGCGTGTCACAATCTGTCTTTGTTGAATCTATCAGAATACAATAATCATTTAACATGCGACACCTACTCAGAAAAAACATCATACCATCACATTTAAAAGCAACTCTGGTGTTGAACAGTGTTTGCACATGCTACAGTCTGCCAAGTTTTAATATATGCTTTGTTTAATATAGCCATTTAAAGCCACAGTTCACCCAAAAATAAAACATTCTTCCATCATTTACTCACCCTCATGTCATTCCAAACCTGTATGATTGTTTATCTTCAGAGGAACACAAAAGAAGAAATTTTGAAGTATGTTGGTACCCAAACAACACTTATTGTTGAGTTTTAAAATTTTTTTTAAACATTTTTAACTGTACTATGCAGAGCTTTACATGTGTTGTGTAACCTGTTCACCACTGAGCCTCTTGTAACCCAGTTTTACATATTTTAAATGTTCTGTTTGTGTTGATTTTTAGTTTTGTCAGGCACCTGATTTTAGTAACTATTGATTGCCAGCAAAAAGTACCTTTAGCCATTGATAAATGAACATACAAACACCATTTTATATAGCGAACAAATGTTATATTACTTATATTAAAAACAGAGTCTGCCATTATAAATAAAGATTTAGTTTAAGCTGTAATTTCCTCCAGCAGTGTAAAAACACCTGGACAGTGTGTAAGCAGCACAGAAACCGTGTTGAGCCTGAAGGGGCTTTCCAGTGGAAGTAATAAAACACACAGTGTTTAGTTTGGGGGGGTGTGTGTGTGTGTGCAGGGGCTTCATACAGAATGACCGTTTCACAGGTCTCGTCTGCTCCTCATTTCTATCCTCTTATCATTTATGACATGTGTGTGATGGATTGCCAACAACCTCCATTTGTTCTGTTTCCCTCTCTGCCTCTCTTTCTCTTCTAGTGTGTTTTCTGCTCATAACTCTCCTGTTACAGTCTGGAATCTGCTGGTGTAGCTTCATTCTTCTCCTGGAGCACCACAGTCAGAGAGAGAATATATATATATATATATATATATATATGTCTGTAGGTTTAGAAGAGACACGCTTCAGCTCTGAAACGAATATTTTAAATGAATATAAAGTAGCTTTAAAATGTCTGAATGTGGCTGATGAGCCGCATGTGGTCACATTTTTTGTCGCCTAAGGCTTGAACTTGAATTCCATGCTGGCTCAAACTGGTTTAGCTGCTGGTTTAAAGAGGATCTAAGTGGTCTGGTTTTGTGTTAATGAGGAGTGATAGTGTGGATATTGTAGTACAGGTAGTGCAGTTTGCTTCTGTTTATTTTCTATGTACTTTTCTCCAATCTCTCCTTTTCTCTCCAGAAAACCAAGCTTGTGTGTGTGTGTGTGTGTGTGTGTGTGTGGTCAAGTTTGACTGTTTATTCAAATTAAACTGTACCCCCTACGTGTGTAAAATAATGAAGACTAATTACATTACCCAGAATTCCCCTGAAGTCTCTCACAGCTGGTGTGCAGATGAAATGCCTGACAGAAAGGGAACTGCTGTCAGATCAGTTAATAACATTCATAACTCTCTGGAAAAACAGACCAGAGTAATATATCCTTCTTATCTATCACTGTTGGCACATTGTCTTTCAAATAACACGTTATTCTCCTCATGTTCAGGCGGCTGTTTGTACGGCTGCTGCCATGTGCCACAAACACATATAACAATACACAGTATATTTTCTTATTTTTGTGGTTATTTATGCCAAAATGGCATTCGTTTTTGGTAAGCGACCAAAGCTACTCTTATAATAAGGCATATTTTATCATGTTCTTCAGCTTCATTATAAAGAAGCAGCGGGTTATACAAGTATATATATAAGTATAGTAAGTAAATGAACAGTTGGCTGTGTTGATGTGGAGATTATAGGAGCTGATGTTGTAGTTCTTTATTATGGTTGAAGTCAGTCTGGCCTGTGACTTTATTTTCTCCCCCTGAACCTTCTCTTGCCCTGAAGGGCAGTTTCCAAGCTTCTACAAATTGTTACTGCTGTTTTTACAGTAATTTGTGTTTTAAGAGCTCATTGGGGAGCACGCTGGCTCTTTTTACTGAATATGTGTGACGTGCCAGAATTTGACTCACCATCTATAGTGAGGTGAAGCCTTACACACAGATGAGAAACACTAAGGACTTCTGATTGTTACAGCTCTGAGCTGATGGTTTTAGAAACCCTCGTCTGTTTGTGATGGCTGAGGTCAGGTGTGTTGACCCCAGCTGACCCTGAATCTTTGCCGGAGGGTTGACCGATCCTTTATCAACATCATATCTGCGTAATTGAGCATTACAATTTGTACCTGACCCTCGTTTGAACTTTTACAGATGAGTTAACACCAGGTGCACCAGGTGATTTTGGCGAGTCCACTGTCAGTTCTTCAGTTCTGAAGGGTTTGTCTGAGGTTTCTGCTCTCTGTGTCTGTCTGCAGGTGATGCTGGAGCTCTGAGGGATGTGGGCAGAGCATTAGTGCTCTACAGAAGGACAGTGATGCCCTATGCCGCCTACACCCGCAAGCGCAAGGGTTCCAATGATGAGAAGGAGGTGGAGCAGTACGGCAGTCTAGTGGGCCAGACATGTGCAGAGAGAATCCTGCTGTACAGATCCTAGAGACACTTTACACCTTGTAACTGTCTGTCTCTGTCTGTGTGTCTCTCTGTTTCTGTCTTTCCGTCAACATGGGCTTATTTCTCATCCAAAACACTTGTCTGTTTGTTTTTCTGTGTTTCCTTTTCCTGTAACTCTCTTCTCATCTGTCTGTATCGTTTTCTCTCTTTTTTTGTACTGGTGCACATCGTTTCATTATACATTGACTGTTTGAGCTCTACTTTTCTATGTCTGACCAGTAACGCTTTGTAACCTCACATGCTTGCATGCAACGTCACATTTTATTTGACAATGTATCCCAAAATATTAGTTATTTCCAGTCCACCAATCTCTAAATAAATTAAGATAAAAATCGAAACACTAAATAAGATGTGTGAGGGGAGACTGAACCCCTCTTGCATTTAATGCGATGCACTCGTGCAGTCACTGTCTATCTGTTGAATGCTGGGATGTTTTGCTGATGTGGATTGGCATTAGTGATGATTAGTATCACAAAACATTTCCACAGCAGTTGCGGTGTGGTAACATACACAGAATGACTTTGATGAGTGTTAAGATTCATTTCCCTATGAAATATATTTCTGTTTTGTCTTTACAGTAATAGATTAGGTGCATTCATTTTAATATTATTGTTTTGTTTCAAACATAATAAAAACCAACAAAAAACTATGTAGTCTTCATTTGTTTTTATTTGTTGATAAGGACATTTCCTGTAGGTCAGAAACTAATACAGGAACTTGTTAATATTAATGCAGTGACATCCAGACGTTCTGAGTGTCAAAAGTGTCTAAATACTTTGGGGACCTGTATGTACTCAACCCCAGCTAGCACCAAAACTCTTCCTGCAGCTGCAGGTGAGGTCATTTGGGCCGGTATTCAGGCTCCTGTACGCAGTCAGGTCCAGCAGTTGCATCTGCGCAAGTGCTGATGCAGATGGCTCGCTCACTCTCATCTGCTCAGGAATGGAGTGTTTTGTTCATCCAGGCATGGCCGTGCTGTAGAGGGTTGGGTGGCCTTGCGTTAGAACCAGGAGAGAGAGCCAACAGCAACTCGGAGCAGCGTGCAAAATAAACCACACGTTTTTAACGGTAAAATACAGGAGTCACACAAGCTAACCTGTTGTTATCAGTGTCTTAGAGGAGAAGCTGCGGTCTGCGTTTGAAACCAGTTTCATCTTTCACCATTAAGTCTTTAAAGCTTGACCAAACCTGCGTTTGCCAGCAAAACGCCATTTAAAATAAAAAACACTGAAAATACAAAGCCTGTGGCTCGCCCTGTCGTTATCTTCTCATTAGAAAGAGCTGCCACCAAAAACACACCAGTGATGAAGGATACGGGAACCGTTGAAACCACAGTTAAGAACATTTCATAGAATTGCACGGCAACCGTCCACAACCGTCTGAGCAAAAAACACCAAAGATGTAGCAGAAACACATGTAGACTCCATATTCAGAGTTTCTGCTCGCCGCTAGATGAAAGCTGCCCGTCTGGGTGTGCAGCATGCATGAACTTCTGTGGGTGTGCCATCTGAGGTCAAGACTTTATGTCTCTTATAATGAGTTCTTCACTGGAACCCTGGACCTGTTGACACAGTCAGACTGTGTTAGTTTCTCTGCTCTGTGTTTTCTGGACTGTACAAGCAGAGATCTGCAGCCAGAGCTATAAAACACTCCAGGCATCGTCTACCATTTTAGAACGTTTGGCACTGATGGTTTGTAAATGTGCCGAGAGCTGCCAGCCGGTTTGGGTGCATGACAAAATGATGTTGTTTAGTCTCGCTGAAGTGACCTCACTTATTCCCATCAGCCCCTGCAGCTTTTAGCATTATTATCCTGTTATTGGGGGACCATATAAACAAAGTCCCTGTTGCCTTTATTTCTGAACACAACAGTTACTATACGTTTAATCTGCAGTGATGTGATCTTTCCCTGCCGCACCATATCGATGTAGGTGCTATTGTTTATAACACTGTGTCTAAGATACGATCAAACATCCCTCCAGTGTGATCTGCAGAACTGAGGCTGGTTTCAGTGCCTGTAAGCGGCGACCGCAGCATAGTGATGCTGGTTATTTTGTGGCACTGCTGAGGATATTAGTCTTCTGTAAGCTCTCCTCATGTTTCATTCATTAACCGCTGGGCCACATGAACCAATGGAAACACTGTGCTTCCCATTCAGAGAGAGAAACCTCAAGTCTGCTAATGATTCCAGTCTCATTCCACTGCTCTCAGTCGTGGGTTCTATGACTGATTCCAGTCTCATTCCACTGCGCTCAGTCGTGGGTTCTATGACTGATTCCAGTCTCATTCCACTGCGCTCAG
>JAZGTI010019871.1:0-10880 GCA_036877585.1 Botia kubotai | reverse complement strand
TAGCATATGTGTGCAACCTTATGTGTGTGTCTGTGTTTGCAGGTGTTTTGATCTACTTTGGTTATGGCATGTGGAACAGCACCCTGGAGATCACAGCACGTGAGGAGGAGGCCCACGCCAGCACGTACCAGCGCTACGACATGGGTGTGGATGACAGTTTCGCTGTTGATGATGATCTGTACCCTTCTGGAGATGGGAAGCAGTTCCAAAGCTGGAGCTCCCCTGAGGGCAGAGATGGGCAGCAGAAACAGCCACACCAGGAGCAGCGCGAGTCTCAGGGCGACGGCCTGGATAGAGTTGACAACCACAGGACCTCCTCACACAGCAGGGCCAAAAGCAAAGCTGGCAAAGCCACTCCAGGCTTTGAGGCGCTGGTGGTCGATGATGATATGGATGATCCTTTGGAATGAGAACGTTATTTGAATGTACTTGTCTGCCAACAACTGCAGAACCCTTGGGCTAGTTGTTATTTTTCTGCAATGAATATTTATATCATTTCCATTTCTTCATACACAGCTCTTTTCTCCACTACTGTTAGGATAGTCAGAATGGTCAGGGTGTAAAATATCTTTTAATGCATTTGATCATTTTTTAAAAAACTACATAGCACCTAAACAATTTAAATATACTATCCAAATAGCAGTTTATTAGTTTGGCCCTAAGTTCTCATTGTACTCATGCTAGCAAGCTCTTTAGACTCACCAAGCACTTAAATGCATCCAATTTATTGTCTCACCTCAAAGCACTACCACCTTCCCAGCCCCAAAATAGAGCGACTAGCATGAAATTTATTGTCATCTAGCAAGTAGTTTACAGCTGCCCCATCAGCTAGCACAGTTCCTTAACCTTAAAAAGAGTCTTTTGCAATTGACAGGATCATTTAGAATGGGTCACTTCCTCTGTTCTATTAACCCCAACACTGTCTTTATGAGAGGTCAATTTAAAACCAGCTGAAACATTGCCATTCAAAGCCCCTTCTGCAGAAGTTCACTTTACTACAAACAATTTGCACAAACCTGTTTTTTTTTAATAACTCACTAATCTTGCATCAGATGTTGTTTTTAGTTTTAAATGTTCCATTAGTTTTAATAAATTAAAGAAATGGTTTGACATATAAATGATAGCCATGTAGTACAGAGAGGAAGAACAAATGTTTATTGTGGCCCAACAGTCAGTTGTTTGTGACTTATAGAGAATCAAAAGCCTCTCTCTTTCACTCTAACATCTAGCCCAAGTGAGGTTTGGACCGTAGGTTGTCAGTAACTGGACTTTGCTTGCAACAGTGCCTTCATCTGTTAATTGTGTGCTTTAAATATGTTCATCAAGATGTCCATGCTTGTTTGTCCAGCATCTTTGTTTATCAAGTTGATGTTGCCATGAGGAGGCATCTCCATAGGTTTGTTTCTCAGTGAAGGTTCCTACATGTGTGCCTGTCAATCATCATGTCTCACCGCTTCATTCATCTTATGCCAGTAACTCCACTTCATTCTTGCAAGCAGGCAGCTCTGTGTACATACCGACAGTGTGACCACAGTGCGATTTGTGTCTCGGCTGGCCAGTGTACATTGCCAATGAAAAAAGAAAAGAGGTAGGCAAACAGAGGCTACATGAAAATGCATGTGGAGGGGAGCGTGTTGTGAATTTTTTTCTGAGTGTGTTCTTCTGCTGTTTCCTCCCCCATAATTCATGTGGTGTGCGACTGATTTGTCCAGTCCAACTCTATCTGTGCTGCAGCTGTACCAACCGAAAAGGTAAAAAGAAAAAGACAACCAAGCCAGGCCTCAATGCTTTCTTTAACATGCCAGTTCCAAATCTCTGGAGGCCCTTTGTGTTTAAATGCACTGAGCACATCATGCCATGTTGTTTTTAATATTTCTTCCATCTCATTCCTTATGCGTAAATAAATATTTCGAAACTTAAAAATAGAAGATTGTGCTGCCATTAAATGAAGCCTGACAGCAGTTTCCCCTGGGTCCCATTATCTACATTTGCCAACAGGTATAGTCTATAGAGCTTTATTTGAGGCCTGGGTTGGTTTGTTTCCTGCATCTGGTCTATGATGTGATTATCTTTGTTGCCGTGGCATTTTGCTGAATGTGTAGCATGTGGAGACATACAGGGCCCAGAGTAAAACTACGTTCTACGTTATCTGCATGTGTGGTGACCGTCGAAAGACTTGATATAACTCTCAAATGTAGCATTCTGAGAGATAGCAGTCCACCTGTATGCCCGTCCCCCACCAATCCTTCCCCCACCCCGAGCGGCCTCTGTTTACAAAGCAAGCCAAAGTCTGCAACCTTTGTTTACTGTATTTGACAAAAGACACAAATTTACTTCCGTAGAGTAGAATACCTTATAACAGTGTGGAGGCATAAGACAAAGAAAGAAGTATTTTTTTACAGGCATTTCATAACTTCAGGTTCTCTGCGAGGTAGCTCATCCACCGCTGGTGGTATTTTGTGGGTTCTCTTATATATCAGAGGAACTCCTACAGAAAAGTTATGAAAGCATATATTTTTAATGATCTTTTTCTGATGACACGTAACTGGAAAATCTTGGATTTAAATTTAGTAGTTTTATTTCTTAAATGAATGTTAGAACATGCCTAGTTCTAAATAATAGGCTCGACGAGGGCACTGTTAGCCAAGACTATAAAATACAGAGATATTTTATTATAAATCTGTATAAAAAATAACAAAAATGTTTCCACTACTGCTTTTAAAGTCTGCTTCTATTTGTTATTTGTCTCTAAGAAAAGGTACAGTGTTTGTACTTTGTAAGCTAACTTTCCTGCTATCATTGTTCGGTATTTGTTGAGGCAATGTGGAGATTGGCTTCCCTTGCAAATCTGATATTTGTTTCTGCTGTATATTTTAGTATGAAGTGGATGTATTATGGTTTCTATGCTTTTTTAAAGAATATATTTATTGTTTCTTGTGGTTTGCTCTCCCGTTGCACTGTGTAATGAGATGTTAATATTGCTTCCATGCAACAATGAAAGTGATTTAATGCAGATCAGATAAGTGTGATTCTTGATTTTCCTTTTGCTATAAGGCAGTATCACACAACCTTGATTTTTCAGAGGTAACAAATCCTCACATGGGTGGCTTTAAGCGGTGCAGGCTAGATCTGTTTCCTGTGGGGTGGAACACTGAGCCTAGAATAACACAGATCTGAGGTCAGTACCTGAGCACAAAGGAAACATGGTCATACTGGGAGGGGTGCCACAGACTGTGCAGAGGAATGAGACAAATGATGTTGTTCCATTATCATTGCTACAGTGGTGGTCTATGTCGATGTGGTACAATATGGTTTTGAGACATCAAAACATGTTGTTAAGTTTAATTCATACAGACCTGTCAGTCTGTATGGCAAAGACATCGACGTAACCAGCCCTCCTGAAGCACGCTCCTTTTGTGGGAGGGTCTTCATAAATGTTATTCCTATGAAGTACTCATAGGACATCATTGTGTTCATTTTCTATCTGTCATCAACCCGAATCAAGCTCAAATGTGATGTGCTTATATTGTACGTAATTTGTTGGGGAACCATCATCCCCTTTGTTCTTATGCAAAATACCCTGGTGCTAAGCAGACATCCTGGATGTGAGGAAGACAGAAAATGCACTGGCAGTGTGTAGTAGAATCTGTTTCATTGAGATGTCTTTATTTAGGTACACTTGTAAATATTAGGAACGTTAATGCTTATGCATATTCATATAACCAACAAAACCAAATTCTAGTTGATCAGTTTCTTAATTGTACTGTACATATAGTAAAATGCTACTCACAACTACTCAAAATCTTAATACTACTCAAAATCTTTATCACTAACATTAACAGGGCCCAGGACAAACTTTTTAAGGTGGGTCTCCTCTCCCTTGGGCACCTTATTCAAAAAGGGATATTAGAAATATGTCACCAGTTACCAGCAAAAAAAATCAGACATGTCTTCTAAGACACCCTTCGGTAAACATTCTAGAAATTCTTCACAATTTTTTTTTGTTCAACTTAATGTCAGTATCATACTGTGAGATTTTCATCACTAACACTTTTTTTGTACTGGAACTATAAACACAGTTGTGTGTTTTTTATGCACAGTTCTGTCAGGTTCCAAGAAAAACACAGCCAGGCTACAAATAGTGAGTCATGGTCCCCATATTTCAACACCAGTGTATGATTACTTTCTTGGAAAAAAATGTAACCCAGTAGCACTTTAAACAATAAATGAAGTTGCCATTCGTTTGTTATAGATGCAGACATACGCTTTAAAAAAAGATTTTAAAAAATTCTCTCCCTCCGAACTATGAACATTAAGAAGGTTGAATTAACTTTTGGAAGACTCCTGCTTTCAGCTTCTTATTTCCTGCTGGTTCAGGTCATGCTCTGCTTTCTGTCTGTCTTTCCCTTTCTCTTTATGGAATAATTTGCAGCCATATTTGGAAAAGAAATATACTGTAGAAAACAAGCTTTCAGTTTAATTTAATTCATACTTTAACCAACTACCTCTAACCAAACATCCTTAGGTTAAATGATTTGTTCACCCGAAAATGAAAATTATGTCTATGTATCCGTATGTCATTCCAAACCTATTTGAAATTTCTTCTTCTTAGGAATGTCAAAGAAGAAAATTGGAAGAAAGCCCTAGTCACACTTATCTATGCAATTACGATAAATGGGAACTGGAACTTTCAAGCTTTAAAAAGCCTGCAAAGTGCTCCATATGACTCATGGCCTATATTCCTAGTATTAAGGACCACTATGAAAGTTTGGGTAAGAAACAGACTGGGTGACAGAATTTTCATTTTTGGTGACCTATTTCCTTAAGACCTACAAACAAGAAGCAATAAACAAGACATCTAAGCTGCACCCAATAAAAGATAAGGTCATGCTGACGTAATTACATTTGCTGTGGCTTGTTTTTTCAACCCTACAAGGCCACAAGGACAAAAATGTTCACATGCTTATATCTTCGGTATTCAGCCATTTGTGACTGCGTCCCTATCTCACACCTTGTATAACAGGAAGTATTCACAGCATAGGATTCTATCTAGAGAACAAAAGATGAAGGCCAGCCACGACCACAGCATAAATCTTCCTTTATGGCTGATTACAACTGTTAACCTTTAATCAGTGCTGTCTGCCAGTCATTGAGTTGGCCATCAGTCGTAATGGGACCAGCTTCTCATTGAAGCAAGAGAAATCGATACACGTACAATGTGTCTTGGGTACCTGAATCATATGTGCTCTTGAGTGTAGTTAGTGAGAATGAATGAGAAGTTTAATGATGATGCAGTGTGCTTGCCAGAGAATCTGGCGGCTGCCGAGACTCAGAAACGCTGTGTGCTCAGTAGTATACAGTCCCTTGGAGAACAATTCTACAGTCTATCAGTAACAGAACTTTGCAGTTCGGTTTCCCAGAGGAGTTTATAAAAAAAGAGACACAGTCTATAAAAAAACACTATAATTGAAGAGGAGGCATTTTCACATGGACAACATTGTTTATTACAACAAACATAATAAAAAACACATAAAAGTATTACAATAAATAACAGAGTCAGTTACTGTTTGGGTCCAATTTTGTCTAATTTCATTTGGGCAGCCATTAATAGTCATCATAACTCTGTTTTTGATATTAACAGTGTTCTGAAATTCACCAAGCCCTTAGATAGCTGTACAAAATCACTAAAATCAAACGAATTGGTATAACAACAACATTGGCAAATACTGTTAGTATTCAAATAAAAATACACAACGCATGATTTAAAAAAAAAATTTGACTACAAAAATAAAACATACAAAAGGCACGTTGTACTTGTGCAGAATCAGTAAATAACCATATGAAAAATAAACCATTCAGGACTGGTCCTCTGATTACAGCAGGTCTTTCCCCAGCAGTCTTTTATTACTGTATGGAACCCTGCCGCCCAGTCAAAGGGTTAGAGTTCAGCTGTACAATAACAGCCCACAGTGTCACCACTGTAGATACAGACATGGCTGAAACAAGATAGTGGTGACAGAGAAAAACAGAGGGAGAGAGAGCACAAATCTGTTGGGCTGGGCTACGTTGCTTATGGTCTGCTGAGCTGAAGTAATCCTAAAGCTCACACGTGCGCGCTTTTGGCGTGGTTAGTGGAGGTAGTGCTGGGATGGGTGGGGCCCTGTTTGGAGTAGTAGAATCGGTTGTTGTCAGTGTATGAAGCAGGGGTGTCAGCTGAACAGCAGGTGATCATACAGCCTCCCAAAAAACAGAGTGCGGTGCCCACCCAGCCAGAATACAGGGAAAAGCCAAAGGACATCAAGCCCCTCTCATGATGGGCCCCAATGGGAAACCACACAGTGGAGACGATACCACAAAAAGCTAGAAAACATTAATACACACAATAAACACAAAAATAGGCTCTATATTTTGTTGCTATGTTGCATTAAAGAGCCTACTGTAAGTGCTGATGACGGAAGGTAAATAAATCTCTTGAAAAATAGCCTTAAAAGTGCAATACTGTAATTATAGCTCTTACTGCTGATTACAGTTAATGATACCTCAACCAAAGGAAACATGGATATTAGCTATGAACAAATTCAAGGCTAATTAGAGTTTAACGATAAAATCGTAATCTCTGAGAGGAAAACGGAGCAAAATCTATTTCTAATTACAGAAATTACGCAGAAATTTTCCTCTGGGAACAAAACATTTCTCTGCGCGCATTTGACTTTAATCAAGCAGATTCATAACCTGTGGGCTACAGCACTGGACATTTTTTAAATGCAATAAGCATTTGCAAAAACCTTTTGCAATAAACGCAACCTATTTTAACAACTATTATGCCTACCAGTTAACAGTATTAGGATTCCTCCGAGCACAGATCGTTTGTTCTTGGCGCTTTCTGGTTCATTTCCGAGGTTAATACAGGACATGGACATGAGCACGAGCGCGACAGCAGGCAGTCCTAAAATTGACGCGGTGACCATCAGGGCTCGAGATGTCTGGATGTAAGCTGTGTAAAAGACAGATGAAAGAAACAGAATAATGCTCATTATAGCAAAAACGTGAATATAATTTAACTGAATTTTTTCAATCAATTTGTGAAATCAATAAATGAAATCTAATCACACGGTGTCCTGAGCTATTGCTTGCATATTTTACTTAGTCGGAGATCTCACAACTTTGTGACTCCTTAACACGTTTAAAAATCGGAGTCTAAATAAACCCAATCAAATTTTTTACAAAAGTTAAACACAAAATACTATAGCAAAAAGTAAAATAATGTATTATTTGAATAAATAAACGGTACCTTAAAGTAACTAGTTCACTATTATTACTGTTGTTATTTTATTATTCCCAAACTCGTGTTAACTGGCATGGCTAGTAACGATGATAGTAACATCGTTGTAACCATCACACAAAAAATATGTATTATGATTTATTACGTTATTTACTGCTTGACACCTACCCGGTAACTCGAGAATTTGAGTCAGCGTGATGCAGTGATACAGAGCCGTTGAGATCACACAGTCTGCCCACAAGCCTTTGGCCTCCAGTTCATCCATCTTCTTACAGGTGTTCATGTTATATTTACAAGTGACTACCCAGTCGTTTGTGGCAGTGGCGATGATAAGCCCGATCCAACCAAGAAAACCCATCACAAACCCCGTGAACTGTATGCAAGTATTTGCCATGATATACAAAGGTGCAGTAAAAATGCGTTCAATACAATTGTCCTCTTCTGCTTTAAAACAGAAAATAGGCTGATGAATTTGTCTGTTGCGAGTTATATTATCTGTGGTAGATTCCAATTTTTTTAATCCAATACGCAGAAATCATGGTGAGCCGAAGTTGCCTACGGTGAGCAGAAGTCCATGTTCATATAGTATTTGTGAACCGTTAGCAGTGCTTTTATAGGAGAACATGGAAAAGAAAAAAACAGGAACTTTCAGCCAATCATATGAGTGGAGACGCTGTCCAAGGTTATTCCTTATCATTTTGTATCTTTCATTTTTTCCTTATATCAGGTTATACTCCTTAATAATGTAATAAAGGGCGCTTGTATAATATAAAAAATTAATACTCGAAGTATCAGCGAAAACTGACCGAGTAATTAAATCAGTCATTTTAAGTCACTGTGTAAGTGGTTCAATGTTGCAGCGCCTCTGACAGGTCGTTGCTAGATTTGCGATATATGGCTGCCCCCTGCTGGTTAATTTTTCGCACTGCTTGGATAATTTACAATATAAATAAGACAACTAAATGGTTTACCACAGTGGATCTCAGCCTCAGGGCAGCCGCCCAAACCCAACCCCCCATTGTCCACAACAATATTTAAAGCCTTCTCAACCTACCCCCAAATGATTTAATATTTATACCCAATAAAATATTCTTTGTTTGGCTAAACTACAAATATGTGTATGTAATATATTTCTTATGGAACAACCAAATACTAAGAAATATCAATTGCTGTTTTATCATATATTAATGTTTGTTTTATCTTATTTTACATCATTTAAAATAATCTTGATGCCCCATTGTAAGCTTGTGAAGGCCCCCTAGTGGGCCTTGGCCCTCTGTTTAGGAAACACTGGTTTTCCAGATTGGGGGTGGAGAGATTTATAGACTTGGATAAATCCTTTATATATAGAGATGGAAGACATGGCAACCAGCAATGGCTGATCATAGTGCTGGGCTGTGATGTAGGATTGTGTTGCCTAGGCCATTGGCAACCACGTAACTCAGGGATGTTTTGAATTTAATTTTGTCACATAAAAGAAACTATAAAGGTCATTGCAGATGTATAACATGAGAAAATGTTCAGAAGTCGAGCAGTAGTGGAACCATTTATGGGGACATCAAGTCAGTTTAGTTTTGTATCAATCTTTTTAAGATGCATTTTGTGGCAAAGCAACTACAGAAAATAATAGCTTAAAACCTGCAGTGAGCAAACCAAAGCTGACTGCAGCAAAGCATTAAACCCATATGAGCATCAGCTCTAAAACTATTGAACAATACAGAGAGAGATTGGCTTAGGAACACAAGAGGCTGTAGGAGGCTCAGTCTTGTTAAGCCTGAGTTTGAGTTAATGAGTTGTCATGATCAAGTAAATAGACCAGGAAAGTGCTGGCCCAGACATCTGACATCACTGCCAGATGAGAGATCATTTGGGTGTTAAAACCTGCTCACTGATCCACAAGAACAGAGCAATATATCCACTAGGGGGACTCCTTTGACTTGCACTGCAACAAAAAAGAGATCTATAGTACCTTGAGACAGATATCGTTATCATTGCTATTTATCTCAAAGGCAGTGTAGTGGCATCCTGCCTTTGAGGACTCTTGAAATGCAGCACTAGACAGAGAAAAATACTCCAGAAGAGCCTTCCAAACAAACAGGCACTATTAAAACATGTACTATGAGATCATTGAATTTATGTGTTGCAAAGTATATGTTGCTTGCAAACAATGTAATATGGCCAGAATACATGGCTAATTTCAAAAGATCTTCAATAGAGATGCTTTTTACCCCTAAATGGTGAATTTACAGTATTTACCAGCAGGGGCTAACTACTACAAACCAGCCAATGGCTGTATGTTGGTTTCTTCCAGACATTCTAAATGCGTTAATCTAATCTTTAATGTTTGCTAATACAATGTTTGCATCCAATGTTCATTCCTGTCAGTTATCTCACTGTTGTGAAAACATTCATGTTACCTGAATAATAATAGAAGTTATAGATTCATTTTTTGAATCGCTGTATAATCAGGAGTGAATTAACAGGATAACATCTTGTGTTTCCTACATTCAAGGTTGGGTTCACTAAATATGCATGGCTTCTTTTGTTTACCTTATTAGAGCTCTGCTTGGGAATGTAATAAACCGTCAAAGGGACCCTTGTTCCCCCGTGTCAGTCATTCTAAAGATCCTCGAGGGACTAGAGCAATCACCATACAAAGATCTCAGGCAATTCATCATTTGCTTCAAGAACAAGAGCATTGGAATGTGAAAATTAAGCTAATGAAATGGGTCTCAACATCAGTCTGACACAGTGCAAAATGATCAAAATGTATTGCAGAACAGAACCGTGCTGTGTAGGCGACTTGCTAGGTGGATCGAGCATCTTTAAATCACCTTAGGAAGAGTCAAGGGATCAAATCATTGAGGTTTTTATCACCGTCCCTGAATTACATTCCTCATGTCAGTTCTTCTACATGGACAACAAGGTTGTGAGCAGATGAGGGACTTCAGTAACAGCTGGTGAATATTCTTCTGAAGTATACAGAGACTCATCTTCACTTTAACAGCACTAAATGATTTTAACAAATTATTTTTAGTGAAGCTTTCATCATTGAATTGACGCTAATGTGTTTTTTACATCTTGATGGAGTTTGACAAGGAGTTCAGCGATACAGTTCACCATCTTCATCAAGGGCATATAAGCATGATTTACGTCAAAGCGATGTACTTGAAAATGTCAAGCATAACGTGTCAACATCCAAAGCAACAGACCCAGTCATTGAATAGATTTATTAAATAATCAGAATCGCTCATAACTTTGATGCACTGTATGATGCTGGTAATTCATCTTATATTATGGGTGGAGCACATTAGTTTAGGCTGCATGCAAACAAAATGGAATTTAGACCCATGGAGAGCTCCTATAAATAAATGTGTAATTTCATGCACTGCCTCTCATTAGAGCCAAAGATATTCTCTCCTGTGACTGATGGTGCACTAGCTTATTGTGTCTGACCTCTTTCCTGCTAGCTGAAGGTTATTTGGCTTTCTTACTCAAAATGTATTTGAGTATTATTTTTGGACATTCAAACCTCACTCCAGTGCTAATGACAATGAACCAATTATTTTACATTTTCAAATGACAACAAACATCACAC
>JAZGTI010019870.1:0-10880 GCA_036877585.1 Botia kubotai | reverse complement strand
AAGATCAATCTACCCATACATGTTTTTGTATCATCTCCTCTATTGTGTGGGTGTGATTGTTCTAATGACATGTTCTGTGAGTGAATAGCTGCCCCGGCTAATTTTCCAGACAGCTTATTTACAAACAATGCGGCTGGGCAGACGGCACACAAAGACAGCCCACGGAGTACTTCAGAGATCCCGTGGAATCGTGAGGGAGATTTGGCAGGCGAGGAAACTCTCTCTTCCTCTTTTTCTCTCTCGCTCACTCGCTCCCTTCATCTCCCTGCAGGCTAATTGAACTAACCATGCCAGTGTTGAGAGGGTGCCCTCATGACCACAGTGTGGAAGAGTGTATGTGTGTCAGTGTTTCTGTGTGTGTGTGTGTATGTGTGTCAGTGTTTCTGTGTGTGTGCGAGTGAGGAAGTGAGTGAAAATGGATAACAGAAAAACAGCGATATGAAGACGTGTGCCAGACTGGCTCTACCAGAGCTTGCAAGCAAGGAATGAACAGATGTGCCTGCTGTAACATTAGGCGGATAAAGATATTTTTGGTGCAGAGAGAAAATTACACGCCAAACTATGCTGCAAAAACAGCTGGGCTGAGAGTTGGAGGGCTATGCGGTCTAATGCAAATTGAGATAAAGGAATTTTTGTTCCGACTGATTTTCAAGATCATTTTAAAACTATATTAGTTTTAATAAAATACAGTGGCAATTACATCAACACAGTAATTGCCACCCAGTGCTGAATCTATCTAATGTGCCTGTGGACTTCTGATTAATTTTTTACATAAAAGATAATAATGAGTTCAAAAATAAGAACTCATGTGTCTTATAAAATATAACTTTCTGGTGCAGTGGACATACTATTAAAAAATCCTTGTAAAAAATTGAATAAAAACATATTTGCATGAAGTTTCAGTACATAAAGTGGTAACAAATGTAATAAATGCCATATCTCTCAAATCTCCAGAGGTCTGGCTGGTTATCCCCTGCTGGTAGGGGTCATTACCACCCTCTAGATCCAAGAAGCATCTTTTTAACTTATGAGACATTCAAAAGTAGCTGTGTATTCAGGATAGTTACTAGTCAAGGGCTCAGTCCTGTGGTACCATCAGCCAATCAGAACAGTCATGGTGTAATTTTCCTTTGGCTCTAGAGGGATTAGTCACATGACATTTACGGCTTATGTGATTGGCTCAAAAAGACATGAGGAGCAATGGCATTTGGCATCATGATGTTAAACCTAGCACTGCACCATGTTTACATGTTCAAAAACACTTTAATACATCTAAGGACTACAGGTCCACTATTGATCTTTCAATGTGTGATTCTCATAGAGAGCCAGTCACTCATAAGAATACAAATCTATCAGTTTCCTCTCTAACTCTCTCACTGTCTTTCTCCTCCTCTCTCGCTCTAAATTTCAGATAGTTCCTTGTTTGATCTGTGCCATTAGGACATTAGAAAGAAACGACCATTCTGGCACACACACAAGAATAAAAAAGCTAAGAGACAGAAGATATGAAAGTCAGACATGCCTGTGACTGCAACCTGCAGGTCCCTTTTGTTCAGGCTGTTGAAAATGATCTGAACCAATCAAAAGCCTTAATTTTGCTCCACTCTCTGTAGATAATTGTGTGTAATTGCCAGGATGCAATGTAATATAACACGCTTAAGCTACCAAATTTTGTCCACACATCCTACAGTTTAATTAAATGTGTCAAAACACGACCTAAATTACTGACTAATCTACAACGCACATTTTTAATGGGTTCGATTGGGTTCAGCAGGGGTCTCATGAATTTAACGCTGCTCTAAGGTCAAAGAGATGTGGATTCCATGATTACAGGAGCTGATAAATTGATGGATCGACGACTGATGCATTAAAATCAATTTACAGTGATTTGCTTAAAGCTAATTACCATACCAGACAGTGTCTATAATGCACATGCCACCTAACCGCAGATCTGTCTATGCCAAAAAAATCTCCCTGCTCACAACTTCAAATGAAACCAAATCAAATTAGAAGTTGAATTAATTTAAACGTTATCCCTGATTAACTGGTGAAATATTTATCTGTTGATTAAAGTGTTTAGAAGCCACAGCCACGAGTGCTCCGGTGAGCAAAGCATTCTGGGGTTTCATTTATTCATGCAGTGCACCGCACTTGTTTCAGGGTGTAAATAATTTAGCGTGTGTATACACACTCACTGTAGGATAGCCTTTAAAAGGGTCACTGGCCAATTTCTGTAAAATAATCTCATTTAAAACAGCTCTGTTTTGTGAAATAGACTCTCGGCCGGCTTTGGGAAAGTGGAGAGTGGTGGGCGGGTGGGATTTAAATGTCCCTATTTAAAGAACAGCCCCATTGGGACACATAAGTCAGCAAAACAGTACAGCCAGCAAAGCACCTCAGAAGTGGGTGTGTATGTAGAGTGTGTAACCTTACGAGTAGTATACATTGCATAATCAGACGTATTTCAGAAGTAACAAGAAATGTGATAATTATTAAATATATGAAAAAAGTCAGTTTCTTTTCTATTATGTCATATTTTGTACTGACAAATTCAATTAAAAAAATAATTTTCATAAAATCTGTAACTTTTATGCTGATAACATGTCACTGCATGCAAACTATGTTGCGAACACGTCCACATGATCTTGTTAAGAAATACAACTAAAACAAAACTATGAAAAAAACACAACGTTCATAAAAATGTAATGCGGTTAGTTACTTCTCACAATGAGTAGGAATGAGCCAGGCCCAACCACAGCAGTTTTTCAAACTAAAGCAGTGAAGAGTGAGGGAACATCGCTCATATTCTGTTGCTAATGATGAGCCGCCTAAAAACAGCACAGCAGTCAAGCGGATTTCTGCTCATACTGGAACCACTGTGTCCCCATACAACTATACATAAAACTGCCTCACACCGAAGTGTTAATCCATCCTTATGGCAGATGAGTAATGAGTAGTTTAGTGGCACGTTAGAACATAATCTATAAGCCTTAAGGGAAATTCAAAGAGAGAGGGGTGGAGAAAGAGAAAGCACAATGGTATCGAAAAACAGAGAGAAGATGACAGAGAGAGGGAGAGAGAGATGGCTCTATAGACCTCTATTAGTCATTCTGTAGCCAGTGGTAGTACAGCCACCCAGCACCACTAACGGTCACTCGACAAATGAATGTGTATGTGTGTTTTTGTCCAGGGATAGCCTTGAAACTGATATGGATTATACTGTATCTGTCATCAATTAATATTTAACAATTTAAGTACAGATGTTTGATGCTTCTTTAAATGTGTGATGCACAACAGGAAAAACAAACAGATGTTTTTATGGGAGAGACACAGAGACGGTGAGAGTGTTTGGAATCTAAGGCAGCTGTTTTGCTGCCCAGTTTATCAATGACTTTACAGGCAGCGTTTGTGTTAAAAGACATCTAAAGAAACTAGTTTAAGACCAGCTTCCAGGCCAATATAATGTCATGTCTAGTTCATGTTACCTATAGACATAATCAGCCAAATATTGAATGACAACAATGCTTATTTCCTGGTTTAAATGTGATTTTTTTTATTTAAATTAACTTTATTAGACAGAATTTGTATTTGTCCAGCATCAGCAAACCACACATAAAGACTAGTGGGATCTTACACAAATTAAGGATACATCCATGCTATCTTTAAAAACAACCAAGAGAAGGCTTTACAGTACACAAAAAAATGTTAGCAAACACAGGATTTGGACCTGCCTCCTACTTCTGTATACTGCCTGCAGAAAGAGCATGTGTCAGGTTTTGGTCATAGCCACAGTGACATCAGTAGGAAGATTTAGACTGTACCACACATCTCTCCTCCAGGCAGTTGTACAGAAATCACAACCATACTAATCGCAACCACACATACACACACAGGCTATGAATTCTGCAGGCCAACACTACCTGTCTGTTTCTTTGCTATTCCTTTATGGCTCTGTTCCAAAACATACTGAGCCTTACCGTGTCACTGTGTATTACCTATATAAGCAGCTGGCTTCCAACAGTGGGGTTTACTGGAATGGACTACGTAGGCAGCACTCTGTGCATCATAAGAATAGCTCTCATCAAAAGCTTACAGGAAACGTAAGAGTACTTGTTGGTATTTAATATATAAACAACATTTGTCTCGTTACATGTGCCATTTTGGATGGCTATCTTGTTACAGTGCATTATGGGATTGCCTTGTCCAAAATGAGGTATAAACTTCCCACTAGGTTTTGGATAATAACCTATTTGTTTCCTATTGTATTCTCAATTTTCTTGGTTGTTTTGCATTGTTTTATGTTGTTTTTCATGTTGGTGTATAAATATTCAAATATTCAATGTATAAAGATAATCATCACACCATGCTGATGGTCTAAGTCTCAAAAATATAAATTCCTTTTTGTTGCTCTTTGCAACACTTTCAGTAAACAGACCTCTTCTTATCAAGAACCATTTTTGCTGTATTCAGAAATAATACAGTCCCAAGACCCAAGGATGTCTTTAGTCCTCACTATATTCCCTAACTTTCCACTATTTAACTTGATTTACCATGCTAACATACTGTATTTAAAAAAGGAGCTCTCAATGTATGCTCGTCACCTCATCTTCAACAATATCCTCGCTAACTATGTTTGCTTATTGTTGGCTCTTAAGTAATAAAGTTAAGTTTCACTTGTAAGTCACTATGGATAAAAATGTCTGCTAAATTATGAATTAAAATGTAAAGGAGACCCCAATAATCACAAACAGTAGATTTAGAAAACATTTAGAAATAATCATTCCTGGTGGTTCTTTGTAACAGGTTCCAGGATCAGCTTAGTGTTCTTTAGAAGTTCTTAAATGTCAAAGTTATAAAACCCTTTTTGTTTTATATTGTGTCCAATTGGAACCTTTATTTTAAAGATGGTGTTCTAAGGAGAGGAGGGGGTGTACAGGGACTCTAAGCGTGCATCTGTTCTTTTCCACTTGGCCTGTGCCTGGCACATCTCATCTGCGCGGTGATGCTCAGGGGCTCATCATCAGCACCTGTGAACAATTCATTACTATAACCTAACTGCAGGGTGTGTGTGTATGACAGAGAGAGGGGGGGGGGGAGAGAGAGAGAGAGAGAGAGAGGGAGGGGTGGGGGTTTGGCCTGTTAGTGCCATGTGCTGCCCTGAGGGGGTGCACTCATTTGAAAGAGTGGAGCAGAGAGGAGAACAGATGAATAGAAGGACCCAGGAGAGCAGAGAAGAGCCCTAACTGGTCAAGCTATTCAACAGCTTGGGCAATTTAAACAGTGGAGCATATCTTGCCAGGTTTTCTCTCTGGCTTGCCTCTCTCTCTTCCTCTTAGAACGTCTGCCAGTTTTGTGTCTGTGTCAATACTACTCACTGTTTACACAGGCCGCATTTGTACCTTTATTCCAATTTAAATTCGGCTACAGATGGCGATATTCACCTGCACACACACATACACACACACACACACACACACACACATTTCTCACTGCAATCTTATATAGTGTCTGTGATAATCGTTTGGGGTGTTTCCAAAGTGCACTGCCATTGCAGAAAGGGGGCGCTAATTAAAGGACCATTCTAAACAAAAATGAGCAAATGAATTCCTTCACAATGGCCCTTCCATTATGCCATTAGCGAAGCATAAATATGGTGGCCACCTCAGGGAAGCTGTTTTCTGTATCTTTGTGAATTAATACAAACGCTGACATAATTAATTAATTGCAATTGCGTTTGTGGAGGTTGTTCCAAATGGCCTCATACTATATGAGACTTTAGAGTGGGTGGCACAAGGATGCTCACTTCAGAATGAAATTTGCCCTTGATTTAATGGATCACTGACTGCTTTCATAACATTTAGTCATTGAAAGGCCCAATCTGGTACTTTTGTGCAATAAGTTACAATCTGAATGAGATGGAGAGAAAAGACAGAAAAAATGTAGAAAAGAAGGAGAGAAACAGAGAAAGAGGGAAGGGAAGAAAGAACAATCGAGGAAGTGGGAAGCATTCGCTGTCTGGGTGAGTGTGAGGCTTCAGGAGAAATTGCGTTGAAATATGGAAAATTGCCCTGCAAGGTGCCAGCAGAGAGACACTATAAAGACAGTGCTGAAATGAGGCCAATCACATAACACATGATGTCCATGTAATGACAGATGGGCCACATTTACCATCTCTGCTTGCAATATAACCCTTATTCAGAGAGCATATTATGCCCAACAGACCAGCATGCTACATGGGTCACTTTCATTTTCTTCAGGGCACATATGGTTATGGTGTCTCTTTGTCAGGTACATGATGGCTCGGGTTGATTGATACTGCTGTCACAGAAATCAACGCAGAAACTCTCAGATTAAGAGTTTAATACACAAGAGTTTAATCACATGAGGGAGGAGTAGATTCAAAATAGTTTCTTTTAAAATCTTAGTTTAAATGTGGCAAAAACATGGTGTGGTCTGTGCTAATAATCTTAAGGTTGTGAGGTCAAACATAGCCTTAGCCAGGGAGTTAATGGAGGCGGGGTCAGAATTATAAGGGTGGGTCCCAGTCCCAAACTCCCAATACACCCAGTAATGTAAAGTTTAGTAGGCCCTCCTCCACTTTCACATACTGTTCACTGAGGGTCTGATGTATATTGTACAAGACTCCTCTCATGGATCTGCCAGGCACCAACATCACCCAATCACCATCCACGGATCTGCCAAGCCCCCATCTCAGCCAATCATGACACACTTATACATATCAGAGTACTGATGACTCACACCTGCCTGCTCATCAGTACACAAATATAAGCACAAACTTAACCTGGGCTGCTAGGTGTGTATGGCTGTCCAATACATAATTACACGATTCAAGGGCTCCTGTACCTGTAAGGACATTCATAGTCTATACCATCTCTCCATTACCCTGTTGTTCAAGATCATGTTAATAAAGTCACCATTAACTGTTCCTCTCTGTGCCTGAGTTTGCATACCGTGACAATTTCTTAATCTAGACAGCTTAAATCTGATTGCCTGACTTTCACGTCTTTGAGATTGGTTTATCAGGCTGATAAGTTTTGTTTTTTTGTCTAGTAGCAAGTAAACTAGGCATACCAAAGCAGAATTGTTTATTCCACTTTTAATCAGAGTTTCTATTTAACCAGAATTTCTGTATTTCTAAAAACTGATAAATACCGAAGTACTTCCTATATAACTAGTCATAGACACACAGTCAATCATTGTGATATCAACAATTTAAGATTCCCCCACCCTTGAAAGGCATGAAGAACTAAACAAACTGTGGTCAGATGGTCTTTCCCTGTCTAAGTAAGCAGTTCTTAACCACCATAGACTGCAAAGTGAAACAGACTGTATGCTCGCTGGTAAAAGTCCCGCAAGGCCCAATCCATGAGCTACTGTGCCATTCCAGTTTACTTCAGATAGACTGTGTTATTTATGAGCAACCACTAAATGACTACTCACTTCCTAAAACATATTAATATTAAAATGAAGATGGATGATTTCAGGTTACTGCCACATAACAGAGTAAAACTGATCTCAAAATGACACTATCAAGCCAGGCCTAGGTTAGCGTAGCGCTCTCTTTCTCCCAGTTAAATGTAATGTGCGTCCCTCCTGCCTGCCAGAACTTTGCTCGCACCCTGCACTTAAAAACTCCACTAAGTAAACGTGTTGCGCTAAGACGCATTAAACCTAGTTGTCATCACACTTAGTCAGGGCACAAACATGCTAATGCTAATTACATCGTAGTCAGTGTGCTTCTCCTCACAACACTGCCTAACAGCATAGCGGAGGTAAAGAGGCCACAGTGGGAATGCTAATGAACAGTAGCAAAACAAAGCCTTCCCTAATGACAGCTCTCAGATAACAGGGTACAGACTGGCCAAGAAGAAAGCTGCTTCCTTTTTTCTCACCTCTTCTGTTCTCTCTCTCCTCAGACACTGTTAATTAGACCATCTATATTTGGAATGTATAAGCAAAAGCTACAAACATAAATGCAGCTCCCACTATTTTTACACAGATGTTGAACCCTATAAAGGCTTGCTAACACTTTAGTTTTATTGTAGTGTAAACATGAGGGTGACTCACTGGGTTAACCCACGGTTTGACACAAGCATTTTTCTTTCTCGCATGACTCTGTCAATTGATTTACAGCTGGCCTTGGATTACATTAAACAAAGCAGTTCTTACGCCATGCTAACAAGGTAAACTACTAGTTTTACAGATACACAGATGCATATACTATTCATACAGATTCAGGAATAACTAAAAAGAATTGCACACAAACTGTACCATACAGACCCATATGTTTGTCAAATTATGCGGTTTTGAGTATTATTTAACATACTCATATACAATATTACCCAGGACTGTGTACAAGGCAGGCCAACCAAACACATTTTTACACTGCTGGGCGTATGGGGGTTGGGGCCCATGTTAACAATTTTGTCCTGGGATTCATGACTTGTAGGGGCGGCCATGACATCACCAATTGCATATTGGCATTTTAGCTCTTTATTGTGTTTAAACTATATTTTTTAGCATAAAATATAAAGTATTTGATTCAATAAAAAAGTACATGATTCAATAAAAAATAGGAGTGTTTTTTGAGAGGGTGGATCGCTTCTCTATAACAACACAGTAGCAAAACATTGAAGATCTTCAGTTTCAGTACCATGGACAGCGCTGAAGGATACATGTGGTTGGATGTTAACAGAGACTGGGGCTACATACAAAGGAGACCCCATGATAGATGTGTCCAATTATGATGGAAGACGCAATAATAGAGGATTGCAGATTAACCTATGGAGAAATCAAAGGAATGTAACATCAACATCTGTTTATGTCCTCCAAACTGTAGATGAAGAAGATGGAGACAACTGAAAAAAATCAGTTTACTTATTTTGGGGTAGTTGTTTTCCCATGAAAAACATATATGAGATGAATTTATGAAATATATACGAAGAGCTTCATAAAGTGTATTAAGACATGTTATAGACATGCAGAGTACGGTTGACCCAATAAGTGACTGAGTGAGTGAATGAGTGGGAGAGTAAATAGTGCCCAAATAAACAACTGAAAAAATTGAGAAAAAAAACTGAAAACAACTACAAAAGGCGAAAAAGAGAAAGTGTGTAGGTGTGTCGGCCAAATGGCTCCATCTCACATCTGCCAATGAGACCCACTCAAGCTCAGGGACATCCACCTCATGTGAGAGTTATTTAATAAGTGCCAGCATCAGACTGAGGCCAAATACAATTTCATCTCATCTTTAACCTGATGAGGAAATTAACAACCTCACCGCGGTCACTCATGAAACGATATCACAACAGGAGTGCCGCAATGCATTTAGCATTTGGCCGCAGATCTACTAACTACCCATAATTAATTAAATTATGCTAAGTAATTACAATTACTTTCAAGTCACGGTTACATTTGGAACTCATGATACAAACTGACCCCATCCGTTCCATTTTATTCTCTCTTTCTCTTTCATTGTAAAGCACTATTGAGTATTCCTCTCAGGCTGTGCGTCTGCAGAAAGTCAAACAATTCTCATTGACATCCATTTGCAGAGCAATTTAGAGCAGGAAAACCAGAAACTATTGTGAATAGGAATCTGAGTAGTTTGAATAGGCATAAACAGAACACGCTCTACACAACCCACAGAAGTGGAAATGGGATGGAGCCAAATATGTTATAAAAACTGTTACAATTTTAAGAACAAAATTACTACAGAAATTACTTTTTTATTTCTGTTGTACGTGTAGTTTGCTCTGGGCAACCTCGGAGATCACTAACACTTTTGGTCTATGCTGTGTAGCATGAAGTGAAAAGCACTTTGGTGAGGTAAGGGCTGTATTTTATATAATGCATGATAAAATATAGGAATAGGAAAAGAAGCTTCACCATATTTCATAAAGGTCCACTTAACTTCCAGGTGATACAACTGGATTAGCTCTAGGCTAGTGATCATTTAAGGCTCCAAGCTGTTTCATGATAACCTCGTGTCTGATGACACACAAATGCACAGATGCCAGTCAGCATCAAACCTTGGCCAAGCACACATCAGAATATCCACTCCGCTCAGTCAGCAGCTCACCGGGCCAGCGAATCAGGCTGGCAACCTGCAGTTCACATGGCTGCCATGGCAACCGATCCACAGCATGACGGTTGGCTGAGAAAAGGCAGAACAAGTTAAAATTTGCTCACGATGGTGTTATTAAATCACACATTTCCTGAAACTAGCTTATACTGTCAAAATTTGCATTCGGTAATTTGACTCGCAGTTTTTTCCCAATCTTACGCCGTTTCACCCAAGAAGTCTTCTCATCCTCGAGGGGGTTACGGAAAAATACCGGCTTCAAAATGATGAATAAACATGTGAGTCTGTGCTGACAAGTCAAGGGCGAACATTAATTAATTAATACCAAAATGTTGAGAGTGACAAGTTAGTTCGGATTATTTCAGAATTTCGAGGCATTTAATTAAAAATATGCTAATTTCCACTTTGGCAAGTGCTTGTAGTATGAAAATCATTTCAGACTACATTTCAATTAGAGTCACACTGCGAACTCATTTCTGACTACACAGAGAGAAGTGAAATTTTTACTGTCCCTGCTCCAGAAAAAGCATATGCACAGATGAAATAAAACTGTTATTAATAATAATTGAGATTGTGCTCCCAACTGCAGTTTTTCCATGTCTTTGAAGTGCAGCCAATCAGAGAAGATACTAGCCAAATAAGAGACCTCGATGATGCAGTCCAAAACAAAACATTTTGTCTTCGACTCCCTATCGTCTCTTCCATACAATAAAATAACAATAATAACCAAAACAATCACAATTTTCAAAGGGGCTTTCGAGATTTGCTTGAAGGG
>JAZGTI010019869.1:0-10880 GCA_036877585.1 Botia kubotai | reverse complement strand
CACACACACACACATGAAATCAAAAGGATGCACGCTGCACGCTGCACACACACACTCTGGATGCCTCTACCACCTCCCCAGCGCAGAAAATAACATCCTGCTTATCTCATCACCTTCTAATGCTAATTAGAAAACATCCTTTAGCTGGTTACTGGCAAAATACACAGTGTTTACATGGTGAAGGCTCACTTCACTTTCCTTAAGGCTAGTACGCAGTCAGCGACTGCTGCGTCTGTCACACACTCTCAGTTTTCGTCTCATGCACTCACCCTTCCAATATTTAGTCTTGCTCTCAGTCGGCTTCCTTCTCCTGCAGAGAAGCTACTGTTGAACCACCTGTCTGGTTTATTTTTGTAAGGATCAGACATGCATTCAATGCCCCTCTTGTGTTAAAGAAACTACAACCAAGTGCAAATTTCTGTGACACGTAAGCTGCGTTCGCCACGGCTGCAGCTCACGCGCTCTGTTAGGCGTTGTGGAAACGTTCCCACTACGTTTTCTCTTCCTGAGCTAGAGTAGATTTCTCCGATCGGCTGAAATGTAAACCACGATGCTCGTAACCGGATCGTCTAATGCGGTTGATAATGTCTCTCATTACGTGATTGTGGAGGTTCGGTAACCTCATTTTGAGGAGTGAAGGTTGACATCGGGTCGGATGCGCTGACCAATCATGAGTCAGGCACCTCGGAACAGAATGGATTACAAAGACCATCATGGAATCTTAATTGCATTAGGGAGAAGAGAAGATAGGCTGACGTTCTCTTGCTCTTTCTTCCATCTGTTGTTCCACTTTTGTGTGAGAGAAAATCAATGCCTATGGTTTGTGATTTAAAAAAAAAGTTTGTATAGCAGTGGTTTTCGACTGATAGGTGGTGACACAGAAAAGCATTGTAGGCCTGCACCGATGGACAGCAGGAGTACATAAAACGTTACTTAAGGCAAGTAAACAATTATATAATTGTAAAATATACAATTATACACTTTTTTATATAATTGTAAAAAGTATATAATTGTAAAAAGTAGTTTGAACATCAAAATCTTTTTTAAAGGTAAGCGTTTTGCTTCTAATGTTTTAATATTTTGTTGTCAATGTCACTGGCCATTTATCCAGTCAAACTCGCAAATTTTGTCGCTAACTCATCTGTCTCTTGGCAGATGGTAGCCAAGCTTGGTATACAGTATGCCAATATGGAGTTGCGTGACATACCCTCATTTCAGTCAATTAAAAATTTGAATAAAAATAATTACGTAAGTAATTAATTATTTAATGACTGTTCCATTTTATTGTGCTTCATCCAGATGATTTTGAATGTGAGAACGTGTCTTGTCTATAATCCTTTATTATGGAATTTTAGAAACGGGGGGCATAATTAATTTTTCATATTTTAATTATGTTTTTCAATATATGTAATCAGAGGGATAGTGAATGAAAATAATGTATTCACCATCCAAACCTGTAGGACTGTCTTCCTTCATTTTAACACAAGTGAAGAAATTCAGAAAAATGTAGACATTCCCTTATTTCCTCATACAATGAAAGTGAATGACAAAAGCCTTCAACATCCAACTCCTTTTTGTTCCAAGTAAGAAAGTCATACAGTTGAGTAAATGATGTGTAAACTGACCGCCTAAATTAGAACACTTTCATATTTTTAAAATAGTTTAAAGGTCGCTCTTGTTTGCTTTTGTGCTCCTGAAGCAAAACCAGTTCAGCTGCTATCAGATCTGTGCAGTCAGACACTCTTTCCATGGCTTTTCAGCTGGTTCTGAAATGGTCGGGAAAGGTCAGTGCAGATCCCGTATGTTCTCTCTCTCTCTCTCTCTCTCTCTCTCCATTTCCTCCTGTGTGCTCTGCTGAGACTCAGCCAGAAATCAGGGCCAACTACTGCTGTCATCTCTTATCAGCCTGGAGAGAGAGAAAGAAAGAGAGATGAACGAGGGAGCCCAGGTTACAGCTGAGTCCCCTTCTGGAGTACATAACCAGACATGCAGAGAAAAGAAGGACCAGGAAAGGAAGGACAGACTGGCCCCAGATTACTGATGCGATTGGGGGGAAAAACGAGAGATTAAAAAAAACGCAGCATCTTTTTGCTGCATGTGTGTGCGTGCAGATATTCTCAATGGACTGCAGAGATGCATTACTATACTGCATGTAGTATAAAGACGAATAGAACGCGTTTATGCTGCATCACACTATGCACAATGAGCCAGAGAGTATATCAGAACTGAACTGCTGTTTGATCCCAAACAGCGAAGTGTCATACCACGCCTAGACTTTAACAACTTGCAGGCAGAGCTGGTTGCCGTAGATAACATGTCGCCTTTGATGGGTCTAAATCAGTGTGTGTTGAATAAATGCTATATGAAGTCAGAAATGGAGCGCTACTGTACTTCCTTTTGGTTATAATTAGATTTGCCTCTGGGGTAAAATCATCCTGTTATAGAGAGACATATTTGTTCGCAAAGGCTGTTAGTTGGCACCCCTCACAATGACTTATGGGTAGCCCCAGCTAACAGGGAACGTTCTCAGAACGTTGGCTAGCATTTTCTGACACTCCTCTAAAAGTGAACTAAACTATTCTTGCAGGAACATTAGTAGAACGTTAGATACGTTAGATGTCATATATCAGAAACAATATTCTTAAGTATGTAGTGGAATGGTTTAAAAAGTAGAGAATTACATAATGTTTGAATAACGTTTTATAACCAAGCAATAACGTTAAGGTAACGTCTAAAATGGACGTTGTGGACATTCCTAGAACTTTCAAAATAACAGTTTTTAACGGTTTTGTTACTTAATGGAAATGTTGGGGAAACGCTACTAAACCTAAAACTGTTGGGGGCCGAGGCTGTGCTAAAAATCAGCATGTGATTGATTTCAGCCAGGCTGTAGAGGAATTGGTAGTTAATATCTATCTCAGTTTAATGAGTAAGATGTTATGCATCAAGAGTTTCAACACATGTTTGGGGAAATAAAGTGGAAACAATATGTTTGTTGTTGTCTGTAGGAAGTTAAGGTCTCTTGGGCTTTATTAATGGAACACACACACATGCAATCTGTTTGTACCGTGATGCAGGATGTGTGCTGAGTGCATTTTGTGAGGAAGGGATGCTGAGCGATACAGAAGCTGTTTAGCTTCTGACTGATTGACTGAAGAGGAAGAGACAATTGAGAGGGAAAATGGAAAGTTGGAGGCAGAGAGATTAACTGAAGGTATCGATGGAGACAGCTAGTTAACAAGAACAAATCGTCCCACCTGGATACCTTTATCGGATTATGTGTGGGTGGTTGACATTTTAGAAAGTTAGATAAAGACATTTTGCAAGACATGAACATTATATTGCGCATCATTTTTGGCTATTTAGAGTGTAAGTGCGTTACATTTGAACTTAAGTTTTGAAACAGAAAAATAACAGTTTTTCTATAAAATGTATACAAAAATAACTGGATACAAGTCTGTATCTTTTTAATAATAAACAGGAACTTGTTAACATAAAAACAATACACAGAGATACAAATATATTTTGCAGACTAATTGAAAAATAAGTTTTGGGAAATTTGACTTTTAAATCAGCCATGGTACTTTTGCAATGGAGTGCAATATTTTTTGTCCTGGTTCTAATCCATTTACGTTCCCTAGAGATGTTATTAATTCTTGGTCAGTGCTGTCTTGTTCCCTCTGCAATAACATATAACATCAATAATACGTCTCCTACTGATAAAAGAGAGGGTGGTGGGAGAATTAATGGGGAAATGTTTATAACGTTCAAAAACAATATGGCTGGTCTTTAATCAAATGACGGTAATGCTTATATGTACCAATGACAGAAAGATTTCCATTTCTGTCTTGCTCTAAAAAAGACCAAATCAGTTACTTCTAATGTGACATGTCCCTGTTTTATGCATGACCTGCAGAATTTTTAGTGCTGAAAACATTTTCCAGAATTTATTGCGGTAAAAAGAGAAGAACAGTGTCACACTATAAGATCATGTGGACGTTCTGGAAAGACATTAATGAGCACTGTTAAAAATTCTATTATACAACAATCAGTACTGGTCCTTGAATCTGATTGGACAAGCTGCATTCTAAAAGTGCTGATATTTAGTATAACAGCACTGGGACTCTTCACTGTTTGTGTCACTCTGCTTTTCTGTATTTATTGTTCCAGATAGGTTGCCAGTCTGCTAAGCCTTTTGATTAGAACTGTTTTGTGTTAGCGACGCAAAAATTAAACTGATATTTAAACCATTTAAAAATGTAAAAACCAAAATAACTGACCATATTGTGTTTAACATGTAAGTGCCTCTAATAACTTGTTTACATGTGACCAATTTACAGCTGTGCGACTTGTGTCTACCTAATACATCGATTTATAGATTTGCTAAGTATACTAAGACAGTTTTCTTCTTTTTACAATGTGCACCAGCCTGAACATGTAAGAACAAGTATGTCATCACAACTGCCCAGGTGCTGTGGAAAAGAGGAAGTGGTGCCAGGAGGAAAAGAAGCGACAGATGAAAAAAGAGAGAGAGAGAGAGATGGGGGAAGGGAGGCGTATGGCTGCGTGCCGCTAGAGTCAGGAGGTTGTCATGGTGATTGGTGTGAAAAAGATCCAGGCAGGCTAGTATTGACACTTTACTAGCATCACACCATTGAATAGATCTGCAGTCCATTCTCCATTCAGGCATGGCGTAATGAATAGTGTGTTTTAACAGTGAACGCTCTGAGGTTTAGCTTCCTTTCTGCAAGCACACTGATGCCGCACGGGCTTCGCCAGCCCCCGCAGTATGGAGTATGGCAAGAAGTATGCATTTCACAGCATACTATCAGCCAACATGACCCCATTTTCTCGCTGTTCAGACAAAGACATTTGAATGGCAGTCAAATCGGTTCAAACCGATTTCACTTGTCCTCTGTTGTTCACGCTGTCAGAGCCAGTAATGACTTACTGCTGTGTGTGTGTTCATATCTGTGTGTTTGTATGTGATAACTGAAAAGACTGAGATAGGGTCGAAATATCTATGAAGCAGATTAGATTAGTATAGAAAGGCATTAGCACATACAGGATGAATATCTCCACTCAATCTTCACGTACGTCTTGACTCGACCTATAGAACGCATGCACAGCCTGCAGGCAAATGTGACTGTTCATCCAGCGCAACCTCTTTTCGCTCGTTCCTCTCTCTCTTTTCACAGTTCCCAAGAGGTGCTCTTTTCGATTATATCTGGAGCACTTAGGAGCAAGTGCTGCTTTTACAACTTCTAACAAAGTTAATGGAGCTGCTGGAGACAGGTTACTCTGGCACGTATAATCAGGATTTGATAATCTGTATGATGCAGCGATATTGGCATCCAGTCATTTGAAAAACATCTTGGAATATGTGTAATCTTTTCAGTAAAAAGATTTATCTGCCCAGCAGCCCATGTTGTTTCCCTCTCAGATGTTTGTCCTTTCTCTGAATGCAAATCCTGAGGAATACTAAAGCAGGGCTGACCTTGACCTGCCAATATCTCTCATTTCCATAGAAGAGAGGAGAACTTACACAGAGGAGATGTAGCCTGGAAGTCACCTGGTTGGTTTTCTCGTCCACTGCGGTAGAAAGAAATCAGAAGATCTTGGTGATTAGGCTTTCTAGGTAATGAACCAAATTATGGGGCTTCATGAATAATCTAAAGCAGAGATGGCTGATAGCTTTTGAGGCTGCTGAACAGACAAATGGACTTGAATAACTGCTTGGCTTTGAGTATTTGCAGGGTTTTCCTCTATTTTGCTTGAGGGGTGAGTGCTTTGCATTTGCATTTACATTTATTTATTTAGGACAGACACTTTAAAAGTGATAATTTTACATGTTTTAATGTGTTAAAACGCTAGCCCTGTCCCGGCTTATTATGCAGATACAACTACTGGTAAGGTAAACTATTGGTGGACTAAGTCCTCCCAAATATGTAAACACTATCAAAACACTTTCAAAACACTATCAAAACAGCATCTCGACCTCCTCAGATCTGTTTGAATAATGGCAACTGAAAAAATTATTCAAGAAAAAAAATGTTTTTGGTGATGCTTTCATTTTAACAGGCGATGTTTTTGGTGGTAAATATTCTGTTTGGTGATACTGCACTTACAGTGCAGTAAAGTTATACGTGAATATATTTAGTATGCGTGTTCCATGGGATTTGAACCCATAACCTTTGTGTTGCAAACACCACACTCTACCAGTTCATCTTCTTTGGGCGTTGCTCTGTGATGTTGAAGCAGGTTTTGTGGTGTAATATCAGGGCGGATAGTGTAGAAGAGCTGTCCATCAATCTGGATTGGATGAGGGTGTGTGTGGTTTGTGTGTGTGTGTGGTTTGTGTGTGTGTGCTCCCCTGGGGAGCGACTGACATGGCCTCGCGTGTCACACGACCCCTCGACAGCTGCGTTCCCCTCAGTGTTCTCCACTTATCACTGAACCCAGGGGACCCCTAACACCTCCACACACACTCATGCACACTTACTGACAGCCAGAACCCCATCTCCACTGCACAGGGGCCCTCAGATTGCGAGCCAGCTACAGCATGCGGCATGCTAATGATATGCTTCCATACAATTGTGTGGTCCAGACCTTATTAAAGCCTAATTGAGTTGCCGTGCTTCGAGATCGGTTTAATTATCCTCTGTGTTGGGTTGCTGTGACATGTAATTTTCTATAGTCGATTGTTTTTGTTTTTTGGTCAAATAATTATGTCTTCCTGTTGACTGAACTGTTTAAATTATTTTAGTTAAAAATGCTGTTTAAAATATTTCCATGTATAGTTCTGTTTTACTGTTTAATTGCTTTTTTTTGTCAAATGTGTTGCAGTATGTCTTAGTCTTTTTTTGTATTGCTTTGTCACTGTCAGAGTAATGTTGAGGGCCATAGCAGTTACATTCTTCTGAGAAATCAGCCAATTACTCAAACAATTTAGGTTGTAGGAACGTTTCCCTAATGTTTCCATTACTTAACAAAAACGTTAAAAATAGTATTTTGAATGTTCTAGAAATGTTCAAAGCATCCTATTTTTTAGGACATTATATTAACATTATTGCTTGGTTATAAGAACGTTATTCAAACAGTTTTTAAATTTTGTATTGTATCACTAACAAGTTAAGAATAATGTTTTTCTAAAAGAAAAAAATTCTTCTAATGCTACCTTCTAATGCTACCGTTTTTTGATAACTTTAAAAGAACTTTTAGATAACATTAGCTAACATTCTGAGAACATTCCCTATTAGCTGGGTAGTGGTTTACAGATCTATATTTTGCACTTCTAACTGGGATGGTATAAAGTATCTGAACATGATGAAGGTACACACATCAACTTTAATACCTGTTGAGTAAAGCTGTGTTTGATTGGCTGGTCGTCTGGGTCACATGCCCAATTTCAGGTCTGTCGGCGTAGAACAGGATGTGTCTATCTTAAAAGGATGACTGAGACAGCTCCTTTAAATGCCCTCACCCGTCACATCATGTTGAATTCTGACCCCTCTGACAGCCCCTGAGAACAGCAATCCAGCATCAACACCCATGTCAGGTGGAAAACATCGGTTGTATTTCAAAAGAGAAAAATCAAAAGTGAAGGTCAAAGTCCTGATTGAATTTAGACCACAGAGAGCATAGATACTCCGGTGCAAGAAAATGGCCGTGCCTGGCCAGAGTGTAGTGGATTTGGGGGGGGGGTGGGGGGTTCAGTTTTGAAAGAAGGTCACTTGTAATGGGTTTTCCGCTTAATTTCATAACGTTATGATTGCTACATTTACTAGAGCTAATGTTGACTCAGTGTAGCTTTTTATGAGTCTAGCCCCCCCACACACATTCGGCTTACATCTGTCCCATGCTAGCATGTCACTCCACAAGCTCTTTCAGTGACATTTGTCATATTAATTACCTCTTTAGTGTAGAATATCTCCATGTCTTCAGAGATTAGTCATCGTTGTTGACTTGGTTTGTCAAAATTGGGTGAAATTTGTAATTGGGTGACCGGCCAACTGTGCATGCCATGCATCGTCCCAGAGCAGCAGAGGTGCTTCCTTAATGAACGCTGTGTTCCACAGGCTTAGTATGTCATCGCAAATGACACCAACAAAGTCAGCGTGGCCCATTTAAATGCGAAATTGTGCCAATGAATCTGTAGGCGTTCATTACAAACCAATGGAGTGCTTTGATTTTAGCTGTAGACAAAACAGCATTAAAAGACGAATACATCATTTTTAATCCATGGGCAGATTGTACAATTATCCAATTTGGATCTATGTGTGATGCGATACCCAGCTAACAACTTTAGGTTGTAAGAACGTCTCCCTAACATTTCCATTAAGTAACTAAAACGTTAAAAATTGTATTTTGAATATTCTTGGAATGTTGTATTCAGTTATTGCTTGGTTATAAAGAATTTATTTAAACATTTTATTCTGTAATGTTTTTTTTGTAAATGTTCCACTAACAACTTTCAAACAACGTTTCATGTGCCTCTGCGTAAAATGTATTATTAATGTTAAATGTATTAACATACTAATTCATGATTATTAAAGAATATTTATCAGTAATTTTTTTTAATTTACATGCCATTTCCAATTGTGGCTAATTTTGGACACTGGATATACAAATATTTCCAGTGCTTAATGATGTGCCAGTAATTCTAGCTTAATAAACCTCTACATCTGAATATGTATATCCATTAACCAGTCAAGAGACTCTGCAGCTATGCCATATGGAGCTACACATGTTGCTGTCAACTAGATAAAACAGGAAACTCTCTAGCTGGTGATCCCCTAGTTAATTTTCTCTAAACGTTGTCATCGTTTTTTAGACACCATGTTCCCACATTTCTCTTGCTCTCTTTGTATAACCATCAGATAAATTTTTAATATCATTATTCAATCAGAACCTCTTTTGATCTCGCGCCGTCTCTGTCCCCCCCCCTCAAGCTCTGTTGGAAATGTCTATACCCCCATTCTCAAGCTTCTCGTTTTAATGAACACACTTCTTTACTTGAATTATTCACCACTTCTTTTATTCGTCCTGTTTTTTATTGTGTCTTGAGGGGAAAAACATCAATAAGTAAATAAACCTGGCTGCTGCTACCACTTGGAACACAGCAAAAGAACTGAGAGATACAACAGGAGTGTTTTTTTTTTATTTCTTTTCCCTGGATTGCCTGTCATGTTGTTGACTGAGTGCATTACGGAACATTATCTGTAAAAAATAAAATAAAAATGAGAAGGATTTGTGCCTTTAGCGTGTGTGCAAGAAGGATACAAGTGTGTTACAAGCTGGCAGTCTTGATCGTGCATTTGCTCCGCTATTAGTTTCTGTGTGTGTGTACGTGCGTGTGAATAAGTGAATTTGTATGTCCATGTATGGGGGAGATGCTGCGGAGACCCCGTTGCCATGGCAACGTGGATGGAGCGAGTGGGCGGCAGCCCCTCCGACAACCTTTATTTTCCATAGGCTTCTGTCTCTTTGATATTAACCCTTAACCCAGATAGAGAGTAAGAATATGAAACTGAAACCGCCAAGAAACGAGATATAAGTGAGTTTATAAGAAGTTAGCAGAAGAATTGTATCATAAAAAACCTCATTAGTCCCAGTACAGGCCGAGTCAGTGTTCCACAAACATTGCATCAGTATTACTGATCTAAGATACAGGTCAGTTGTCAGGTGGGTAGCGTGTCTCTCTGGTCTCCTGTGCACTGCGGTGCTGTCGACACACATCAGAGGCCTTTATGAAGATGAGAGACCATATCCACGCTTGCGGACCCTTGGGTAAACCGCATAAGATGTCAAGTCAATAAAGCGAAGAAATTTCGCCTGAAGTCAGCAGTGTTGCAGTGTATGTGAGATTTAGAACCATCCAGAACCAGGCGGAATGGAGTGCGCTTGGATCTTTGTCGAGGATAGAGTAAATAAAGCTAAACAAAAGTAAAAATTATCAGGGGATGTAAAGTCAATGAGCCCTCATGCTGTTCTCCAGCGTTTCGAGATTTGTCAGATGTTTCTTCCATACACACTTTAAAAACAATCATCACATGGCCTCCGAAGAATATTGACTTCTTATTAGGGAGCAATAATAGCTGCTTTCAATGCTGTCACCTCTGTGTAATGAGACCAGCATAATCAGTAATCTAGCATGCACCCTGTTGTGTGAAGCTTGTCTGTTCAGATCAGGGGCGAGTGTTATTGTTGCTTTATCTCTCTCTCTCTCTCTCTCTCTATATCTCATTACAGACTTAACCCTTAGGTTACCTGTTTGATTAAGTTACCTGATTCAGAAGAGATGTGGCCGATTTTCAAGAACCCCCAGACACAGTTACAGTGAGGGCCAATCTGGCCCAAATCTACAGTACACAAAACTATATGAATTATGAATTTACGTGAATTCAGGGCAAATTGTACCGGCAGGAAGGCCAAGCTATAAATAATTTACCCTGCAGGGGGTCTCTGCAAATTACAGACCCCCCCTCTACATCTCCTGTCTTCAGCCACTCCTTCTTTTCCCCATTACCTTCAGTCACCTATCCCTCTCTCTCTCTCTCTCCTTTCAGGTCTGTTTCTTGTGCTGTCTGTCTCTCCGCTTGGCTTTGCAGACAGATGGACAGACAGGCCCTCAGGGAGATTTTAAGGGGTGGAAGGCACGCATGTATTCATTTATTCTCTCCCTCCATCTTCTTCTGTTCTTCACATGCATCCTCACAGTTGGAGGTTGTAAATATTTAAAGAGGAGGCGTGACATAGCCCAGCCCTCATAAACACATATTGTAAAGATGACTTTCACTAGATAAACACTCTTCCTGCTGCTGCAATACTGTGAAACCGCAGTACATGCGGTATTGTTTGAAGAAGTCGGCAGATTGGTT
>JAZGTI010019868.1:0-10881 GCA_036877585.1 Botia kubotai | reverse complement strand
AGTACTAAATATTCCAGGTAAAATACAGTTGAATAGGCTGTGCCGAGAGAATGCATTCTAAAGATAGTCACTCTAAAGTAGCACAGGCCAAATTGAGGTGCTGCAGTGGCCTTAAAATAGGGCCTCAGGAGAGCAACAGCTGTAACCTGAAGTAAGTTACACACTTACTAGTGTATAGACCCCAAAGCAAAGATTCTACATTCAATAGAAAACTATTGACTAGTCACCGAATGAATTAAGCACAATATGCAGAGGTTATGAAATCCATAACATATCTCAATTAATGCGGACCAGTAAAACACAACATTCCTTGATCATGCATGTCAAAGCATAGATAAGGCATTATTATTATGCTGACTGAATAAAGAAATACTCACTTTTAATAATGACGGAGGCAAAAGCAGAACTTTCTCCCTTTATATTCAGAGCAGAGATCCGATACTCAGCAGTGTCAGTGAAATTACAGCTGAAATCCATAATAAAATAGAAGATATTATTCCTCAATAAATTATATAATATATATTCCAGTTTCCATTGATATTAATAAAGAATAAAGACATCTGCACATTTAGTGAAATATGATAAAGATACATTGGAGCTGAGAGAAGTAACAAAACTCAAACTCTTTACTTTTTAATTTCCAGAGAATGCATGTTGTATTGGCTCTCTATGGTGTATTTCTCAGGGTGAGCCTTTGCATCAATTACAACATTGTTTTTGTACCTGAAAGCAGAATTAGATGAAGGGCAAAAGATCAGAGTTAAAATAAACAACGGTCTTATGACTCCACATGTCATAAATGTATTCAGAACTGTACTGGAACTTTATTATCCTGAGGTTATATATTAGTTGTTATGCGTGATGTTTCTGACCAGGCCACGCGGGGTTTGGGCCATCCAGCCACAGTGCAATGCAACGTCACACTCTTTCCCTCCCACACCGTCTGACCGCGAGGTTTCACGATGAACTCTGGCGGGTGAGTCAAACTGTCTGGATTCATCTTCTTCTGGAACTCATCTTTCTCATGTATCTTATGTGCAAACAAATTAGAATTAGATTAGTTAAATAATCACATAAATACTGAAACCGTTGGAATTGTTGCATAAGAAAATGACTCGAGTATGTGTAACATCTGTTAAAATACACCAACTTTCACTTCACATATTGTGGACATAGGTAGGTAAAAAAACAAAGTAACTACAGCAACAAAAATTACTCTGTCATCATTTATTCTCATGCTGTTCCAAACCTGTATGACCAGAATGTTAGCAGCTGACAGTTGTAATTCTGGTTCACGTCCATAGTCAATGTTTATTGAATTGTTCAAGTGTTTCACAGAAGAATGTAGTACAGGTAGTACATGATATGATGGTGAGCATTTCTGGGTGAACTATCCCTTTAAAGACCCAATTTAAGATAAAAAAAACATTTTTATTACAATGTATTAGGTCAAACCTTTCTGCTCAGAGCCGTGCGTTCAGCAGTCTCTCTCACTGTGGTCTCCCTTGTCTTCTTATGAATTCTCATCTTGAAGTCGGTATCTCTGGAGAACAGGTTCTTCATGACGACATACCCCACACCCTCCTCCTTCACCTCCTCCTTGGTCTCCATCAGCTCCTGGGTGGCTAAATGACTGATGAAGAACATCAAGCTAATAAGTACAAACTGGCCTAAAATTATTAATACAATTTAGCATATCTTAATATTTTGATTACATTCTGTATATATTGTTACAGTTTCTAAATAAAGCAATGTAGCAATGTTTTATCACTGTCTAATGACTATCTGCTTATTCATGTTATTCATGAATGATTAGAAAGTTGGTTTGGAGAACTGACAGTAACAGAAAACATCTCGAGAATAATTACACAGAAATTCTAATCTAAGTATTACAGCATTTCTGACTTTAATCTTGCGCTTACAACACATTTTATTATATGTAAATTCAGTTGCAATTACTTTGTCATGATTCAATAATATAAATATGATCAGCCTCAAAACATTCACAAATAAATCATCAGCATCAACCGTATCGACCAAACCTTAAATCATAATTTATAAAAACTTGATGTCCTTTTTAACAAACTTCTTAATTGCACTAAGGTCTATTGCAGTTACCTGCTTCTAAATACTGGTACAACGTATCCAATGACCTCGTTTTCTTTGTCCACTGCCAGATGAGCCCGCTTGTCTTTTTTGCAGACTGGGCTTAACTTCTTCTCCTTCTTTCTAACTGAGGTCTTGACCCTAAACAGCATCAGTCAACCAACATCAAAGATAAACATTCTGAAACTAAAACAGCAAACGGCTAAACATTTAAACAAAACTGTTTAATATTACAGCAGGGTTAACAGAATTGGATGAAATACAATCACACAAAAGTTGATCTTAGTGTGTTAGTGGAGGTACATTTAGCAGAAACACCCAATATATTAAACATTTATTAAAACCTTTATTTAAAGAGAAGCAGCAGTTTAGAAATAGCAAATTAATATTTGCTGTCCTGTAAGAGTGAAAGCTTTCCTCTTCGATATTGTTATTGTACAGCACATTGTTATTACAGAAATGGATTATATATATTTTCTCTCTTTTTATGACTTTGCATGATTTTATGACTATTATGTTAAAGAAAAGAAAGATTATGGTTAGCTGGGAAACTTTAAAAGACATAGCATCTGATAACATCAGATAAACATGGTGTTATTCAAATGATCCTGTAATTCATCTACTGCTGCCAACAGTATTATGGGCTTTAGTTGGGTTTAGAGAAAAAGCAGAGTGCCCTAATTGAATACCAGTCTGATCCTTTTATCTCTTACACTTTTACAAAATATCTTTGGATTACAGCAGTCTCCAGTCGTTCTGATGATGTTTCATAGTGAATACAATACATACAATAGTACTAAAAGTGCTATCTAAACAATATGGAAAGATGTCAGAAACATTTTCATATATTGACAACAATTCAGAATTCTACAACCATAAAAAATAAATGAACTACAAAATTGTGAAAATCAGACAAGATTCAGACCACACCAGAGTTACATGGTGGCAATTGCTGTATAAATAACTGCTAACAGAAAACCCTCCGTTGAATTACCATGAGACTATCATATTCTCAATTTTAGACTGCACAGTGTCAGTTCTGAGTAATTTTCTCCGTATTCCACCCCCAAATAGCTCAAACAGCAAATTGTTGTACAGTAACAGTCTAGCCTACTTAATGTGGCTTCAAGTTCCAATGACTATATTTAATCTTTGAGACCATTAATACTTTAAATTCATTTCCACTGAGGTTCAAATTCTGCCTGCCACTGAGTCAAGCGGTCCTCAACAGCACACAAGTTCCTCTACACAGTAATAAAAGCTTCTGACATTACAAACAAAAAAAGCTTCTGAAAGCTTCTGTCAAACAATGACTGCCAATTCCTTAGCAGCCTTGGTTCTGTGATTTTTCCCTATTTATTTAATCTGGATTTTAAAATAGAAATCTTAAATGAAGAGTTCTAAACCTTGAACCAAGTGCCAACCAGCACCGAAATAAATCACAGCAACATTACACACCTGTTTAAACAGATGGACAATAAACAGCATAAGGTTAGAAGGAAAGGGTTATGGTGTAACCTTCACAATGCACATAAAACCAAAGAAGTCTTTAGAAAAAGCAGCATGAAATGTGTTATAAAGGGGAAAAGCAGCACTTGTAAGTGGTTGATCTATACTGCAGGAGCCATTCTTAAGAGCAGCATGAGTGCAGGGTCACATGACCCCTCTGTCCTCTTACCCATGGCCGCTCGCATAAGAAGCATAAGACTGGTGGCTAACAGACGACAAGGAGCTTTGGTGATAGCTGCTCTCATAATGCGTCTCAAGGTCCCGTTGCTGCAGCCCCTTTTGTATTTCTAAGGATCTTGACATCTTGAGTGTGATTTATGATCGTCCCACGCACCTGTTTCTCTCCTCCTTTGCAGCCAATTCCCATTGAATATTAGTTCAGATGCACAACATTTAAAAGAAAAGAAAACTTCTCAAGAATATATTTCATATATTTGAAGAATCAAAGGTTGTCTTATTAGGCTATCTCTCTCCTTTTATAAATACTGTACACAGGTCGTTATGCATCATTAGTACATTTGACTCTGTCTTTGTTTACATTTTCAAAAATAGTTCATCAGACACTTTCCTTTATAAAATGTAAAAGAGTATAATTAAAGGACCTTAAAAATAATATCACAACATCAAATCAATAAGACAACTGAAAGAATACATAACTATACATGACCATACAGTTTTACAAAGTCTAACATACAACACAAAAACGTAATTTCACAATTTCAGTAAATAGTTTTTGTCTGTTGTGCTGGTAAATCCCATCATAGACAATTTAGTGATTCCTTTACTTCTGAGTAATTTTCTATATTAGGGCTAGGGCTAGCCTCTACAGTAAATACACTGTCACTTACCAAAATCAAAGTTGCAGGAAAATACGGGTGCAATACGGGAGCAAAATCCAAAAAATGGGCAGTAAGTGAGAATCCGGGCACAGCGGCGGGTATGAGGCAGCCGACAGGACGGAACTCCACTGAGTAAAAATAATGCTGCCACTCTGCAGATTGCAGCGGACAGGCGCGACCTTGTATGGCCACTGGCCCTGCTAAATATAGACCCTGACACAGAGGCAGGCAAAAAACCTGTAACGCGCCAAATTCAACATAAATACAACAAAAAGCAGTTTCAACCTTTTAAGATTAATTTACCATCTCTCATACCGTTTATTAAGTTGGGTTGATGTATTTTTCAATGTTCTCTTCTTAACTCTGTATTATTAAAAAATACACACAACATATATTGGATTTATGTAATACTCGCGTAAAAAACAATGTTAAAATATTAAACTTTTTACACTATCTTCATTGCTGTTTACATTGCAATTTATCTTAATTTTAGTGCCGGAACAAGAGCTAAACCTAACAGCAATAAAACACCCGTTAACTCGCCCGTTACATTTCATCATCTCTATTAGGAATTATTTTGGCATTCTTCCCATAAGATAATTTGGACCCACCCCACAGAATAACTCATGGACTATTCCAGTCTGTGATGTAATGATATGTCAATGGGACTTTCCCATTGCACTAAACGTAGGAGGGGTGTTGTAAGGTTTTAGCGTGGCAGCCGTTGTTGAGGTGTCCTGCCTTTTTTGTTACCGAGATAGGTACGTATAATTTTTTTAATTATAAATTTATGGCACCGTGTCCCTGTTACTTATTTCGGTTTTTGTGTGTTGTGTCTGACGTTATAGGTTTATATCTTTCCACATTTGTCAGATATTACTAAAGACAAAGAAACCAGCTCCCTTTTCTAGCTTGGTTTTAGTAGTTTTGCTGCTTCATGTGAACAATTTTAGTTTGCTTATTAACCGTTAATGCTCTTACAAAGACATTATGTCTGAATGTGCGCGAATGACCACAGATGAGTCATCTGACTGATGAGACTTGTTTGTAATGTACAGTAACTAGCTAGCTAGTCTATTGCTCAGCTAATGTTAACGCAGTTAGCATAACAAAATCTTAAATAGTCTTAGATATACAGCTGTTCGTTCTTAAAGTTTTAAATAACTTCATTGGTATGGTTAAAATAAATGTTGAATAAACGCATGATAAAGAAATTAAGTATCTCGTTTAATGGAGGCAGGATATTTTCTTGTATTTTCGTATGTGAGGGTTTGTTTTTTATACGGTGTTCTTAAATAATCCTTGCTGGATACGCTTATACTGTTGGTAATGTGCAAGCCTAACAAGCAATGTGTTTTTATTTCAGTTGTAACAGCACAGAACTGTCAAAATGTCTAGCAAAAGGGCAAAGGGAAAAACCACCAAAAAGCGCCCCCAGCGGGCCACCTCAAATGTATTTGCCATGTTCGACCAGTCACAGATCCAGGAATTCAAGGAAGCTTTCAACATGATTGATCAGAACCGTGATGGCTTCATTGATAAAGAGGATCTGCATGACATGTTGGCCTCATTAGGTAAGGACAAAGTAAAAGTGTTCAGGTTAAAATGTAAGCTCTTCTAAACTTAACTCTCGGTCCGACATTGATCAACTGACGGTCTGTAATTTTATTGCCAGGTAAGAACCCTACAGATGAATACCTCGAAGCAATGATGAATGAAGCTCCTGGTCCCATCAATTTCACAATGTTCCTCACAATGTTCGGAGAGAAACTTAATGGAACAGATCCTGAAGATGTTATCAAAAATGCCTTTGCTTGTTTCGATGAAGAGGGCACAGGTAGGCATTAACAAATGATTAACGTTAAATAGCAAAGAACACTGGTATTTTGTGGTGTTTTATCTTTAAGTCCATCACCAAAATTAATTAAATGTGATGTTACACTAATTTAGCTCTGTATTTGGTTAACATCTATGGTGACTTATTTTCAGGATGTGTAGAACAAAACTTTTGTGGCCCTACTCTTCATTTTATATATAACTTCATGGACTCATTTTCTAAATATTTGGTCCTAGGTTTCATTCAGGAGGACTACCTGAGAGAGCTCTTAACCACAATGGGAGACAGGTTCACAGATGAAGAAGTAGATGAGCTCTTCAGAGAGGCCCCTATCGACAAGAAAGGAAACTTCAACTATGTGGAATTTACACGCATATTGAAGCACGGCGCCAAAGACAAAGATGATTAGGACAGGGCACTACTGAAACGAATGAAAACTACACTGTAATACTATGTTTAAATGTTTCCTTTTCCCACATTCATGGGCTAGTGCAAGGGCATACATAAATCAGCAAGGCAAGATCATTTGACTTTACTTATGGACCTTCTCTTACACAGTCTAGACTTGTACATAATTATAATATACACAAAAACTAGCAATCTGTGATAAACCTCAGAGTGAATTCCATTGTGGTATGTAAATGTTGAAAAATAAATACTGGATATATGACTTGAGTTATATATGTCTGGAGCTTTAGCTGGATTTACATTTTGTAATTAATAAACCATTTGAAATAAGGTATGTCGGTCATCCAATTTTCATTACAGAATGAGGGCCGGTTGATAATAAAAGGCTGTGGCCCCTCCCCATCCCTCATATTGTAGAATAAGAAATTACGTTTAATTTTGCTAAAAAATTTCATTTACAAGGATTCAATTCATGTATAGAATATTAATAAGACAACCACAGGAGATAAACTGGTAAATTACTGGAAAGACAATGATAGGATGTTGTCTTATTTAATTTCCTTACAAAACAACATTGCAGTCAACCACCAGATGCCCTGAGACTTAATGATAAAAACAAGCGCCATCTAACTACACCCACTCTCTTCATAAATAGAAAAACTTCATTTATACCCAAATCTTACATTTTATAATACTGTTTCATGTAGAGTGAAAAGTCAAATAACTGCTAACAACTAAAAAGATATGAATTATAATTTAATTAATTTTATAGGGTCGTTTTTACAGCACCATCGTTACTTTTCAAATTGAGAGACAGACTATGGATCAATCATCTGCAAAACTAGTCACAAAGACGTGAGGCTGATGGTTCAGCCTGATAAGATGGTCAATACAATGGATAAATCAAATATCCTGGCACAGCCTTAAGCGTTTCCAACACTTAACATTAAATATCTTCACTGGAAGGAAAACAGTTTCAAAATTGTTTTAATTGGCATGTGTAGGTCATGGGCTGTTGGTGAACTGCAGTGCCAGTGTCAAAGCTCGGGTGGGTTTTTCTTCAGTTGCTCACAGAGCAGCTCCAGTAAGTACTGATGTCGGTCTTAATTCATGTTCACTCTGCTAAGGCTAAACTTTTAGTCTGAATCTTGGCCAAGTGATCTGATATTCCAGCTTCAATTTTGTCACACTGAGCTAAGAACCCCTGTGCATGAAGAAAATAAACACAAGATACGTTTTGAAACAAGGGATGGTAAAACTTGAAAGTCTGAGTTAAATATGTCATAATAATAATTAAAAGAATTAACAAAAATGAATAACACGTTTTTTTAAAAGTTAAACTCATACCTGAACGGTTTTCACAAGTCCTTTTTTCTTCATCCTGCAATCACTGAAGCTTTCAGGCAAACTCTGTAAACAATGTTGCACTTCATTAATGCCATTATAGGTCACAAATAAACAAGTAAAAAACCAGGTCAAGTTTACTGAACAACAGCAGTTAACGAAATGCATGTTTCAATGCATTATACATTCTGTAATAATACAACTCTGCTTACTAAAGAATGAAGAAACAAAAACCATGAATTACCAGTGCATCTATTTCCTCTAGGATCTTCATGAACTGCTCAGAGGCAACTTTCACCCTGTGGTCCAGTTTGTTAAGAGCCTCGGCTTGCAGCTCCTTTGCAAGAAAACCCTAAAAATCATCCCTTAATTGATGAAACGGGCATAATTACTAACCCTTTATAAAAGAGAGAGTTTAAACGGGTCACATACATTCTTAAGTCCTGTAAGTTCACCATCCACTTTCTCAAGCTTTTTAGCCGTTTGTTCCACTGTTTTTTCGATGTCTTTGAGTTTTTTGAGTTCCGCTTCCTCCTCAGGGCTGTTCTATAAAAATAAAACAGTAGCTTGTTTGACTTAATCCAACCGAGAGACGATACAGTCCTTACTTATCAGTAAACAACACACATCTTACCCTCTTTCCAATCATCATTAGTTTACAACCCTGCTTTATTCCAAAGCTGGACAGAGATTCCTCCATCTCTTTCAATGATTTCCCTTCAGTCAGAGAAGACATACGACATACCACGTAAGATAATACACACAGTTACAGTTCCATGAATACAGAGATTCTAACGTTCAATGTACAGTGTTCACAAACTTTGAGAAACACAAACGTCAAGTTTTGATAATTACTGTTGTGTACACTCAAAACACAGGAAAGCATTAACGGGAGAACCAGTATACCAGCACAGGAAGCACAGAAACAGTTGCCTACAGCATAACATATTACCTTTAAATATAACTTTCTGGGATGGTGCTGGTACTCCTGTGGCTTCTGTGAGGGCCTCACACAAATCCTTTAATAATGGCTCTTTTCCATCTTGTGCTGTTAAAGTGATGCTGTGTTTGGTCGCGCCTGAGATAAGAGCAGTCAGGATAAATCATCATGGGCAGATGACGTTTATTACTCAAGTCTAGGGGAATCTGAGATTTCAGCCTTTATTTATCCCAACCTTAATAAGACGATGCATTAACCTAACATTCTACAGTAATTTAGTAACTTAAATATTTTACTAACGGTAACAAATGGCTGATGATCCGCTCATTTACAGGTAGCTAGCTTCATTTTGAAAGCTACCTTATAAAGCTTATAACATCCACAAAACATTTACTTCCGATATATCTCAAGGTTGTTAATGTTAAAGGTGGTAAAATATATTTACCATAAGCAACTGTCACTGTCAATGTGTTCTCCGACATTTCTGCGCACTGTTAGCTATCGGTTCACAACTTTACCGTGTACATCTGCAACCGGAAGTGACGCGTTCATGCGCGTCACGCCTCCTCGCGTTATTTCATATCCCACGACTGTTTGAGTACAGTATTCGATTAATATACGCTATCGGTCAGTATTAGACTTTGGCATGTAATCTTTTTCTGTAATGTGTTACTACTAATAATAGCCAAATTTCCCCACAAAAAAGAAACAACTCCACAATTTTGAAATACCATATTTTATTAAACTTACTGAAATCGTCTTTTAGACTGTAGTGGTGCCTTTTACATAAATATTTAACACATTCCAAAAGTAAATTTGTTAAAGACAAATCTTTATATTTTATTCGTTGATAGAATATATTATGGACAAAACCATACTTAAGGTCATGTAAAACATTCAAACAATATTTGTTCCATTGAGACTGGCTTGCTTTACAGTGCAAACCACAGAGCTGAAATTTATTCTGCTTGAACAGCAGCCACAATAATTCTGTCACTATATCAACAAATAGCTTTCAGAGCTTGTCAGGCGCAGCAAACGCAGACCAACTGACAAATTTGCAGTTTAGATTGCAATTAAAAGGTGTATTTATTTATTTATTTATCGAGAAACACATTTAGCACTTTGGCTAAGAGTGATGGACATCTGGGTTGGTCCAGGTCCACCTCGGCCTCCTGGGCCAGCTCTTGCCTGGGCCAGCTCTTGCCTGGGTCAGCTCTTGCCATACTTTTGACTTACGGGTTTACTGTAATGTTTTCTGCTCCCACTAATATGATTTCTTGTTATCAAGCAGGTAGAATCTGAGTAAAGCAGCTGCATGCCAAGTCTAATGGAGTGAGAAAGTAATTATGTTAAACACAATTAACAGAAACAGTTACAATGTCATGTGTTAGACTGGCCAATGAAAACACTTTCAGTACCATATACCAGCAAAGAGCTTTTAGGAGAAAATTTTACATTACATGTAAACAAAACACTGAGCACATAACTGCTTCCTTATGTTGCAGGGATCTGTGGTAGGCCAAACTCATCAACCAGAACTCCATCCTGACAAATACACAAATTCACAAAAAGGAATAAATACAGTGAAACAAATGTCACAAAAACTAACTCTGGTAAGTTTTTAAATAATATAGAAAAACTTTTCCTATATCTATTGCCATTTATATGTTCAGTAATGCAATCTGTACCTTATTGGTTTTCGTGTCACTGGGCACTCCTTCAGGAATGGAGGGTGCAGATGAAGCCTCGTCTAGATAAGAGCTGTCATCATCCAGCAGTAACTCATCTCCAAGAGCATCCAACTCTGATACATGGAGAAACATTTAAACCTCCAAACTCCACACACATACACACACACACATACACACACACATATACACACACACATATATACA
>JAZGTI010019867.1:0-10881 GCA_036877585.1 Botia kubotai | reverse complement strand
CGCGCCAGCACCAATGCTACAGTGAACTTCCGGTACACAAAAACGCACTTTGTGAATCAAAAAGCTTAATTTTTTGTTTTGGTTTTATTGTATTTTCATTGGTGCATTTAAACGGAGTGTGACGAAAACAAAATTAAAAATAGGAGAAAATTTGTTTATTATGCCAATGATAAGGTTTAAATATGCGATAAACTACTTATTTGTTCGTTATTTCGTTTGGAATACAAAAACGAAAAAACCAATTATACGAAGGTACACGGACCATAAGTAACACAGAACTAAAACAAAGGATATTTAATAAAATAATTAACACAAACATTAACCGTAACACAAAAGGAACGACAACATATGCAGGCAGCAGTGATGAGTGAAACACAAAAACTAACAGAGTGAGAATAAACGAACAGACCAAAAACCGGGCGACAGTATCCCATGGGGCAATCCGAGAGAGTAATCCAACAAGCAAGCATAAATCCAAAACCAGGCAAACCAAGAATCAATACGATGAAAATGAAAACCTCGACCGACAAGAAACTCCAAACTACTCCAAACAATAACCCACAACCAAACAGTAGAAACCAGGAACTTAAATATACACACCAATAACACCAACCAGGAAGTGACATAAAACGACAGTGACATCATTAACATGCGAACAAACAAAACATCATAATAAAAGTCTTTGCGCTCCTCCCTTGTTGCGGGGAGCCCGGCTTTGTTACACAACCCCTTGTACATTTACCTTTACATTTATGCATTTGGCTGATGCTTTTATCCAAAATTACTTACAGTACATTCAAGTTATATTTTTTTGGTCAGTATGGAGCCCTTCAGAGAGGGGACTTTGAAGCAGACATAGCCCCACCCCTGTCTACCTGTGAAACAAGCAAACAAATAACCAAGAAATAAAGTAACCAAGAAATATGAAGTACTTCACGAATTAGCTTGTCACCCTTTCGCAAAGACCAATATTACAGGGTAGAGAATGATCAAAAAAAGTGTACACCGTATTCCAATTAGTTACCCAACTCAACAATGGTGACAATCAACAAAACAGCTGCAATGTATGCTGGGTGCCATCATAGTACGAAACTATCAATGACTCCCAGCAAGCAATGTGGCATGAATAAATGATGTAGCTGAACTGTTTTTTATTTTAACTGTTTGATTTTATTTTTGCTGTTGTTTTTGTTGTGAGAGTAGCAGTTTGTTGATGTTCAGAGTTGATCTGTTTATCTAAAAAAATTTTATTGTTACCATTATGGGGGTTTGTATGATGAGTGATATCTAAGTGTGTCTGTGAAGGGTTCAATTAATTTATTTCAGTGCTTGTACATCACAGTGTTCTTTTTAGCACAATAGTTGTATAATAATGCTTATGTTAATCATCATCAGTGTTAATCTTAGTATGACTTGTCATTTCATTTTTTTATAAGTGTTATTCAAAGTAGTAAGTAAATTGTTTTATTCACTCTACAATCAACTTCAGCTTAAACTAGTAAGAAGCATGCGTTTGTGATACTGAGTAAAGTTAGTAACTATATGTAAGTTAGGGCAGCTATTAGAATTTACACTGTATATATTAGATTAGATTCAACTTTATTGTCATTATGCTACAAGTACAGAGCTAATGAAATGCAGTTGGCATTTAACCAGAACCAGAAGGAATATATTGATTTATATACAGATAAGTGCAGGGACAATTATACAGAATAATAGAATAAAAAATATGAGACATTGTACAGGGTAATATATTCAGACATCAAAGGTTATGTGGTTCTTACAATTTGAACAGTACCGTGGGAAATACCTTTAAATGGTTGCATCCTATGGTGCTGGCCTCATATCAACAATAGCGGAAGTGCGGAAACACATTTTAGTCTGCCATTATGGGCAACAAAGATGCTGTGCGGTATGCTGGCATGTTCTCTGATGTGATGACAGTCTTCAAAGAGCGGCTGTTTAAGAGGACAAGCTGCATGTTGGCTTTGGCAAGTTTGCCAGCATGTCCTTTAAGGATCTGTATGAGGCAACAGATTGGGACAAAATTGGGTGCTAATCTATTAAAAGATTGTAACGGTGGTTTCACTACAGTGGTTCAAGCTGTAGGAATGCCGAAATGACTAGAGAAATTTTAACAGCAAGATGATATAGAACTGTGTATTTTCTGTCAATTTCCACCCTTCTGCTACTTATACCAACGATGGAAATAAGTGCAGTTAGGATAGCTAAATGCGGGAGAGCGTTTTTATAATGACTGTATTGTATTGCAATTGGTAGCTTTTAATTATTAACAATGATTCAAAACTAGTTCGTACACTTTATAAGTGAAATGATTTATTAACATTACTGCCTGCAGTGAAGATGCATATAATTGGCAAAATAACATATAATTAACTTTAAACAGTGTATGTGAAAAATATTACCTTATTAGGTAATAGGTAAAAAAGACGAAAAAAGACAGGGCTAGAAGTTGGGCCTAGACAGAGAAGACCATAAAGTAAGGGCAGAATCCAAGAGCAGAGCTCAAGGAAATGCACCCAGACAAAAAAGAGTGCAAGGGGACAGAGCATATCTTACATTCTTACATTTAATATTCAACCCTACAAGATGCTGGTCATAAGGAATGTGTAGTGCCTGGGCTTGAGATGTTTCTTTATTGGGTGGGTGAAGAGAAAGCATACCAAACCTGGTACTAAGTTGCATTGTACTAAGATGTTGTGTTTCCCTGTGTTCTCTCTCTCTCTCTCTCTCTCTCTCTCTCACACACTGGTTGTTGTGGTGCAAAATTGAACTTTTCCCTGTTGATTGATAACCCTTGAGTGCTAAATTGCATTCTTGTTGACAAGCAGTGTTGTGCTGAAACTCCAAGCTGAGTGACTGCTTTAATTTACGTTTTCTTTTGTTAAAGTATTAAAAGGTATTATAACTTTTTTTTGTTAACCTGTTACTCCCACTCCCAACCCTAGACTGGGTATTGGGCATGTAACACTAATTGCTCAATCGGTTAATTCTGCTCTTTCCAATTGTAAATGTCCTATTTACTAAAAGCACTTTATTTGTGTATAGCCTTTTATAGTTTCACTCTCATTCAAAGCATGTTGGAGTAAAAGTCAGGAGTTTAGAAACTATACCCTGACTCCTGTCTTCATTTGAGTGGAGTTTGGCTTGCTGCTAAATTATGTTCACACATAGCAAAACACACAAGGAGAGCCGTACTGTATTTATTTTTTTTTAGAATATTGTTGTACATTGTATAACCTGTTTTGCCATTCTGCACTATCAGCCTTCAGATGATGGTTTTTGAAAATCATAAGGTAAGAGGTGTATAGCACATTCTGTCATGCTATCTGTAACTTGGCTTTTTCCCTCTATTTCCTGCCCTTTTAATTCTTTTTTAATTTTTATACTCTATAGCCAGTCCATTTACACTTTTTCTCCAAAGTTATTGGGCAAATAACTTTGATAAAAAATGTGTGTGTGTGTGTGTGTGTGTGGCAGCATGGATTAAATCAATCTTTTTGTTGTCAGGTCTGTGCATCTGTATAATTTGTACATCTTTCAATTCAGTTTTATTTATATAGCGCTTTTACAACGTTACATTGCTTTACATATAATTAAAATGAATAATAATTACATGCCAGACATGTTCAACTCAAAATAAGTGGTATTATTGCAAATAATATGTGCGAGATATATATATTAATAAAACTAATTAGGCATACTAGGTTTATAGTAGATTTATGAATAAAGGGTTGACTGAAACGATTAAACTACAAAATCATTAAGCAAGATATGCCAGTCAAGCTTACAAGAAGATGGCATATAAAAATAAAAAACAATGGCATAAAAAGTGAGGCAGGGGTGTAAGGGATTTGCAAAAAAAGTTTTGCAATTGTACTATAACACACTATATACATTATATACACACAACACCCAAAAGTAAAATACATACATAAAAGGTATACAATAAAAATAGCTGAAGATTACATAATGAAGGAGAATGGAAGAGAATTTAAGACAAAGGAATAACAAAATCATATATAAAATATAATATAATCATATATAACAATATCATTTCGCTTTACAAAACCCTAAGCTAAGTTAGATGTCAGCATTCTCCCAATAGGCAAGCCAACAGGGCGACAGTGGCAAGGAACCAAAAATCTGTTACGCTAAGGAATTGAGACAGTTCAGGTAGATTGTTAATAAAACAATCTTTAGTGGCAGAAGTTATCATTTACTTTACTTTATTTGTAGAAAGAAGCTGATTTTGCAACCATAGGTATATGTATTATACAGAACACCAAATAACAATCTGAAATGTCTTAGCTCTGCTGCAAATATTAATGTCATTAACATTTACACAAATGGACAGTATTAAATCTAAGGTATGATTACGACAATGAGTGGGTCCTGACACGTGTTGTGAGACACGAATAGAGTTCAAAATGTCTTTAAAAGCCAACCCCAATACATCTTTTTCATTATCCACATGGGTGTTAAAATCAACAACTAGGACTTGATTGAAGATAGCACGGTCCAAGTGCCGTCTGGTCTGAGGCATTCCACCTGTGAATTAAAGGAAATTTCTGTTGTCATAGGAAAAATCTGTCATAGGAAAAATCTCCTGTCATACCTATTTTGTCAAATCATTCTGCAATAAAGTAATTACCAATGGAGTTACCTGATGCTGAGTGGCTTGCTCATCTGTCATGGGCTCAGGCACAGAAGACTCTGTTGGATCTGTCTAGTATGACTCCAGGGATTTTGAGCCACATACACTAATTAATTTAGCGGCCGTTTTTACCCAAAGTGACTTACAGAGACAGCATTTAACATTTTGGCCTATGAACCAACAAGCCTAGTCTATAAACCTACATTTACACATAGAAATTGTTCTGGTGCTAGGGACAGGATGAACATTAGAAGAGGAAAGTTTTTTTAAAAAAAGGTTAAAGGTTTGTGTGTTTTCATCATAGCATTGGTGTGAGAAGCCATGTGCTTGAATGATTGAACCCAGAGAAGCTGTGTAGGATGGCAGAAAGGCAGAGAGAGGTTAGGGATGTGTGATGCTTAGAATTGGCTGCTGATGGTTGCCACCTTATTTATGAAGAATCTCTGAGCTCGATCTGGTGGCTGCGAAGGGTCTCCGAAAGTCAAGGACGGGGGGTGTTGCATGTGCTGGCCTGGAGGTGAGAGGGCAGACATTGTCAAGTTAAATTTGTACAAAGAGTATCTCTGCACTGAGTGATGAGAACTGGAGGGAAGAAAAACCCATGGATGAGAAGCAAGTGAGTGAGAGACAGTCGTGGATATGTTGGAAAGAAACAGGAGAAGATGTAGGTTGTGGGCATGTAGGAGGAGTAACAATAAATTGGATAAAGAAATGGTCAGACAAACTTTTCACACCTGAGCGTTTGTTTCGGAACCTGGTGCGTTTTCCCCCTTGGTTCAGTTCGTTTAGGCACATGTGAACACGGCAATCGCGCTCGGATCCGCACCAAAACAATCGCTCCAAGACCGCCTGAATAAGGTGGTCTCGGCCCGATTGCAAACTCAACCGACAGTTAGTTACAGTTTTCATCGTTAGTTCATAATGGACTGACTGGGCCAGCCACTGCTCTCTGTCTGATGCACAGGTGCCTGAACAGGGTGGTGGCACTATTCCCCAGCATGCGCCCCGCATCAGCCCCACAACCTTCTTGTCACAAGACAGGGTACAGGTACTTAGTCCACAATTCTGTTTTAGTCTGAATACATTACCCTTTCATAGAGCACTAAGAGAGGTACGACCCTTTGCACGTAATGACCGGTATACACATTACACCTCTCACACATTATTTGCAATAATACCACGTGTTCTGTGTTGAACATGTTTGACATTTTTCATTATATGTAAAGTTGCTTTGATGCAATGCAACGTTGTAAAAAGCACTGTATAAATAAAACTGAATTAAAAAAAAAACGCGTTAAGTTGTTTCCCTTAACTCTTTACGGACTTAACTTCTGCTCTCTCTCTCCCCCCTCTCTCCATGCTTTCCTTTTGTTTGTGTATGTGTTTAATGTGTGTATGCTTATGTCTGGTTAGATGTTATATGTTTCCACTGTATTGTAGTTTAATAAACATCCATGTGTTCTCTCTTGATTGTTTCTGCATTTAATGCTCACAGATAAAAGCACTTAAACTGTCCATTTTTGCTACATGCTCTAAAGGCCTGTTTAAGCAGAGAAGCATTGTTTTCCAGGGTGAGGAAAATAATGTTTCTTAGATTCAATGAGATTGTGTATGTACTTGCTGGTCGAATGCATAAGCCAATTGTTGCCAATCATTCCTGTTGCTCAGGTACTACAAAATATGTGTATTTAATTATGATTAGTTAAATATACTATACTTTGAGCTGAATAAAAGTATAGTATATTTCAAAAGAAGTACAGTCAAAAGAAGTAAACCTTTTTGCCAGGTATCATATCATAAATGGACTTTAGTTTATTTCATTAAAATAAGTTCATTAAAAAAATACATTATGGTACTTAAAACTCTTTTCGTGAAAAGCCCGCAAAAGTTCCTCGCAACGGTTATAAGCTGAGGTCTGCGGTAACTGCCAACACAGCCGGAGTCATTCTGAAGACAGGACACCGTCTGACGGAAAGTTTTTCGAGGTAAAGTATTTTATTTAAATTTCTTTTAAAGCGTATGCCTTTCATACAAATATCAATTACAAATGAGGGTATTAATAAAACGTATACAAATACAAATCGTAAGTACAGGTAACGGCTATAGTCAATTTTAAAGAAATAACAGCCACTTTCACATAAGCAACGGACTGCCTTTTTCAATTAATTTATGGCTTGTTTTTATTCACATTAACACCTTAATAAAGTTAAGCGTTCTCAGTGGCGCCAAAGCTACACTGTAAAAAAAAGTCCGTAAAGACACAGGACAAAATATCGTAATAACATAAAGGAAGTTTCCGTATTGTCATTTTACAGGCGTTTTACCTGTATTTTAAATTACGCATTGGGCGTCTGCCCATTGCATTGTGGGAGGTTCTTGGATACCCCACGTTTCAGTCAGATTTCGGAGTGGGCATTTCACGCTTCTGTGGTAAAATATTATATAATACTTTGTTTTACACACTTTTTTTGTTTTAATACTTTTACACACATTTCCCTTATTATCATAATATAGTAACGTTAGTATTATATTTTAGTGGTTATCTTAATACCACTAAAAACTTAATAAAAAATATCTTTTTTCGTTTATCTGCCGCGTTTGCCCGTTTTGAATGTCCTCGCATGACTCGGATTTGACTCCGATTTAGTTTATATTTGTGGAGATAATGTGACTGTATGTTACTATACCCTTACTTGTTATTGTTTTATTAACATTTTTGTTCGCGATGCAGTTTTTAGTGTTGTTTAATTCCAGATATATTGTTTTGACGTTAAGCAGCAGCTGTGGAAAATGAATAACATTTTAGATGTGTTGGACAGTTAGGGGCTTCAATAAAATGTAAGGTATCGACATTAGTTTTTTAACTTGACCGGGGTCGTGAATCGGACATGCAGGTGATGATGTGGTTTAGCAGAGTCGCGCGTTTGTCTTGCGATGAGATAAATTGTCGTCATGTTGGCATGCAGTGTTTGTGAATATAAATGCGTTTCATTGTCTGTATATCTTAAGCACTGTAGAACCCACAGACATTGTTAACAATGTGCTTTTCTCGTGCGGCCATAAAGAAAGTTTTCCTCATTCAACTGCTTTGCTGTTCAAATGTCACGAATGTCACGGTTCAGGGTGCCTTCCCTGCTCCTCTTGCTGTTTGTGTTGTTCGGCAGCTTGTGATCTGGGCAATCAGCGCTGATGGTGCGGCGGGAGTGCGCAGATCACGAGCTGACTCTCTACCACCTGTGGCTTATTTCCCAACGCCTTTATGTCCCCTCTTTTCCTTTCCTCGCTGTGAGTAGATTGTTTTGTCCTTACATGTGATTTGTGCCTCTCTAAACGCTGCAGTCTGACCCTTTGTTCTCTTGTGCTGTAGGATCCTTAGCACGGAGTTCCAGCTGCTCGGATGGTCCGCTATTTCTGCCGGCCAGCTCTGGAATCTCCGCTTATTCTACAGCGGTTAAATATTGTTTATGTTACTTTGTGTTTTGATCGCTGCCGGCCCGCTCTGGAGTCTCCGCTTATTCTACAGCGGTTAATTATTATTTGTGTTACTTTGTTTTTTAAGTCAAAGAAATAAAGCTTCGCTATTTCTAACTCTGCATCTGAGTCCTCTTTACCCTCGCCCTGACAACGAACACATCCATACAGGAGGGCCATTCAGACTTGCAGCACAGAATATGCATCTGTTAAAGGGCTAGTGTCAAACTTGAGTAGCCACATAGAAGAGGGGCTGACTGTAACTTGTCCTTTTGATGGATGTTCCAAGTCTTTCAATGTAAAGACATCGTTTTCATCTCATAAAAACACTTGCTGTGAAGTTCAACTTTGTTACTTGTGTGTAGCATACTGATAGATGGTTTTAATTGTTTGTCCTTAAAAAGCAAAAATGTAAGACATTTTTGCTGGGATTTTGTACATTGTTATATTAATTTTATTTAAAAGTATTTAAAGTATTTTTTTAAAAATTTCTTATTTTTGTTATTTTATTTAAAACAGAAGTACTTTCTGCATATTGTTTAATTGTCAAATTATGAGTGAAGCTGCAGCCCCATTTTTGTATGTGTACATGTTTATAGTTTGCTATTAAATTCAAAACAAGTATTCTACAAGAATATGCACATTGTTCAAATAATTGTTACCATTTCGATGTTTTAGGGTTTTTTAGGAGGGGGCCAAAGCCCTGTTTTTGTATTCCAGGTTTTATTATTATTTTGTATGTATTTGCTGTTGGCTTTTTTTAATTATTTCTCATTGCACTTATGAAGTTTGACACTTTTTGTCAGTGCAGCAGTAATATTGTACACCTGCCTCATTTTTGTAATAATGCAGTTAAACAGTTTGACAATGCAAAATTGTTGTTCGTGTACGTGCTTTTAGTTTTGTCTTGCTGTTAAATGCAAAACAAGTCTTCTTCAAAACTTTTCATGCACATTGTTTAATGAATTTTGATATTTGGTGTTTGAACCATTTTGATGTTTTAGTGAGGGAAAAAAGCTGAAGCCCTGTTTCTGTAATCCAGGATTGATGCTTGTATAGTGTAAGCTATTGAATACACTTACTGTTCATGTACCTCAGGTAAATAAACTATATTTGTTTTGGGTATGTTGCGCATGCATTTATTTGAACGTGTTTCTCACAAAACTACGTTGTTCTGGTAATAAATACTAATCCTTTAACATATTTTAGCATAACTAGTGATGGAACCCGTAAAGATCAGTACACATTTTCAGTGAATGAAAATATGCTGTAGTTTTACAGAAATTGCTCTATAAACATTAACGGAAGCGTATGTAAATGGTATTGTGAATGTACTGAATTTGTTTTTACAGTGTACGTCGGCTATTTTATTTTTTATTTATTTTTTTAAGAAACAACAAAAGAAGAGTGTGTTTCTTAAGTAAACATTTACAAATTAGAATTAGAATATTTACAAATTAGAATAACCTGTTTGTTAAACAAAGGTCTCTTAGTATATCCACTAAAAGACAAAAAAATAATTGTTCGTATCCTCTCTCACATAATCACTAGCGAACAGCGCAGCTTCTCAGCAATGTGCAGGCGCGGAATGTTTGTACTTGCCAAGTGCGCCACAGAGGAGAGTGAAACGCTTAACGTGAAACTGCTTGTTGCGATCATATTCTGGGTTCTCTGCTTGCCTGTGCATAGTTTGCTTTATTGTCAGTACTGGTATATACTAACATGAGAAATGCGAGATTTATTAGTAAAAATACTGAAAAAGGTCAAACTAATTCCTGGTTGTTGTTTTAGAACATGATTTATTCGTAATGAAAACTGTTATTTTAGTATGCAATGTCTGACTACTAATGTTTTTTCCCTTTGTTTTGTGTCAATTGTGTCAGCAGCAGCTAAATAATACACCCCAATGGCTATTATGAGAGTGAAAAGAGTATTTTTTTGAGGCACTTATTTGCAGGTAGATGAATCACAGCTACGTCATGTAGCGAGTCATCAGTAATGTCTTCATAAACAAAGCATTAAGTTATCCAGAGAAGGCCATTTAAACATATTAAACGAATTATATATTGCAAAATAATTATGAAATTAAATTATTTGTCGTAAGTATTTGTAAGTTTGTCATAAAGACAAACTTAGTGGCATATTACAGTGGCATATTGCCAAAGACTAACTTAATCTTAGGTCGGAAAGCAGAAACATACAGAAGCATCAAACCTTGACAAACAACAGATAATTTTGTGCCAACTCAACCAGAGGTCGCCAGCTCAAAAATTTTGAATATTTTTACAGAAGCAAGGCCTTTTGATAAAAGAGCTAAATGAATAAATACATTTAAATTAATAAAGTTTTGTTTAATTTTCATTACAGTTTCATTATAGCTGTTATGTGAATATACTACTGTATCACTGCCTTAATTTAGGCAAAGTATTTGACAACAATTGGAGGTCCAAGCCCATCCTTCAAAACAAGGTGCATCCTTGTCCGCGTGCTGACCACACCACTGGTCCAGCAGCTGTTCTTGAATGGCTCTGGCCAGAAGTTGTCTTTTGGGCAGATGCTGGTCTGCAAAGCAGTTATAGTACAGTATGTAATGTTTAAATGGGATAGATCCTTAAAATGTGAAATTAACAAAAGGAAAGCTTTCCTGTAGCTCAGTGGTTAGAGCATGGCGTTAACAACGCCAAGGTCATGGGTTCGATCCCAGGGATTGCACATACTCAATGACGTACTGA
>JAZGTI010019866.1:0-10882 GCA_036877585.1 Botia kubotai | reverse complement strand
GAACGGTTCTCCAAGTCGTCCAGCTTGAGTTTGAGAGAAGCGTTCTCCGTTTGCAAAGTACTGCACAGCTTTTCCACTGCTGTCAGGCGGCCGTCCGAGTCGTTAAGTGCTGTTTCGATGTCTCCGATCTTTTGAGCTTGCGATGACAAAGTCGTTTGTAGTGTGGAAACGGCAGAACGAAGTTCAGATAAAAATTCAGACCGTAGTGATGAGATTTCTGAGCGAATGGTGGACGCAATTAAGTCCTTCAAGGAAGCTGGCGTTATCTCATCCCCAGGTTGCCCTGGAGCGGTAGCATTAGCATTAGCTGTCTGCTCATTCCCCTTATCAGTCAACATTTCTACGATGTTTCTCCCTGATTTTCCTGGTTTTGGCATTGTTCTTTGTAAACGTGCAACAAAATTAGTCATTTGGTATATGTATGACAGAAATAAATAATACTGTTGAGTAGAAAAGCAAATAGTGTTCACGGAGCGACTTCCAACCACATCTAATCACCACGAGGCATACCGGAATCCCCCCTATTTAACAGTACTCTAGAGAGAAAAACAAAAAGTGAATTTCACGTTTTTGATAGAGAATCAAAGCCAACACATACCTTCATCTGTGTGCTGGTGGTCCTTCTGCCTTGGCGGCCAGTCCTCTGCCAGAGACCCCATCACTGGAATCCCCGCAGCAGACCGCTAAGGAAGGGGCAGCCAACTGTTGATGGAGACGGTTGTAGCTTTGGCGTCATCCCAATAAAGGTTGGCACTCTACCCATAACAAACTCCACTCCCTGTCAGCGCACACCCCCTACCGTAGAGCCACCCTTGGAGGCCAGGTCCTGAGTCCCCAGCATTGGACAGCCACCAATACACCCGAGCTCCCACGAGGTTACCAGCATGGGCTCTCCACCGCAACGTTTAACAGTGCTTCAATGGGAAAAAACTAAAAGTTGCGTTTAAATGTTTTGTATAAAGAATTAAAGCCAACACATACCTTAATCTGTGCGCTGCTGGTCCTGCTCCCATGGCAGCTGGTCCTCTGCCAGAGACCCCATCACCGGGATCCCCGCAAGAGACCCCGTTGGCAGGGGTGTGGCCAGCACCCCCCCCTACAGTGAGCCACCTCTGATGGCCAGCTTCAAAGTCCCTAGCATTGAATGGCCACTAATCCACCTGAGCCCTAACGAATGGACTCGGGTCTGGTCTCCGCTGCAATATTTAACACTGCTCTAAAGGGAAAAAACTAAAATTGAAATTCAAATATTTTGGATAGAGAATTAAAGCCAACACTTACCTTAATCTGTGCGCTGCTGGTCCTGCTGCCATGGCGGCTGGTCCTCTGCCAGAAACCCCATCACTGGGATCCCCGCAAGAGACCCCGTTGGCAGGGGTGGCCAGCACACATAGAGAATTAAAGCCAACACATACCTTGATCCGTGCGCTGCTGTTCCTGCTGCCGTGGCGGCCGGTCCTCTGCCAGAGACCCCATCGCCGGGATCCCCGCAGGAGACCGCTAAGGAAGGGGCGGCCAACTGTTGATGGAGACGGTTGTAGAAGGGGTGTCATCCCCATAAAGGTTGGCACTCTACCTGTAACATACTCCACTCCCTGTCAGCACACACCCCCTATCGCAGAGCCACCCTTGGAGGCCAGCTCCAAAGTCCCCAGCATTGGATGGCCACCAATCTGCCTGAGCCCCTACGAATGTACTCTGGCCTGGTCTCCACCACAATATTTAACAGTGATCTAAAGGGAAAAAACAAAAAGTGAATTTCAAATATTTTGGATAGAGAAATAAAGCCACCACATCCCTTGCTCCTTACGCTGCTGGTCCTGCTGCCGTGGCGGCTTGTCTTCTGCCAGAGACCCCCTCGCCGGGATCCCCACAGTAGACCCCGTTGGCAAAGGTGTGGCCAAGCACACACCTCCACCATGAGCCACCCTTGGAGGCCAGCTTCAAAGTCCCGAGCATTGGATGGCCACCTATACGCCTGAGCCCCCACGGATGGACTTGGGTCTGGTCTCCGCCGCAATATTTAACAGTGCTGTTGCAAAGGGCTCTTTATTCAGCCACTCTTAGGTAACAGGGATCTATCCTTATGGTTTTCTTACGAAATGTTGGACTATTCAATGACTATGGACTGTTACTGCCCCCTTGAGGAAATACAGGTATAATAGATTGCGATGAAAATGCTTCATAAGAATTGTTAGTGCGGAGCGCACAAGAGTCTTCCTTATAAACCAGGAGTGGTGTTATTTAAGTGTGTGCGTGCATCTAAAAGTAAGTTTCTCTGTTTATCGATTATATTTATCCTGTATTTTATATGACCGATCAGGCTGCGTGTACATACCACCTAATTTTATGATCATTATTGTTTATATGGTTCTCTCTTGTTGTTTACATGAAGCAGAAGTATATTCGTTAATCATTATGTGTATTGAAGAGTATTTAGACGATTTGATGGCAATGTTGAATACGCTAAGAAATACTTAGTCATTCGGTTATGCACAAGCTATTCTGTGTGACGTAATTAGTGCAAACGGCCGCGGGTTCGAATAACAATCTGACCAAAGTTGAATAACTTATGGATAAGGTGTTGAAAGTGAAGAATATTATTTCTGATATGTTCTAATGTCTTTCTAACTATTAATATTGTTAATTTTTGCTATTGTTTATTGTATTATTAGGTACTGATATATGCTATGGTTTTCCACTTGTTTGTAGAACCACACAAACACCTACTTGTTTGCATATGTTAATGCAAATAAATCTTCTGTGAAGCAAGAAGCATCTTCGTTGCGTTTTGACCAGACCTACCACAGTGATTAATTCAATCCGAACCACATTAGTAACTACAGAACAAGTGCTCTAAAGGGAAAAAACAAAGAGTGAATTTAAAATATTTTGAATAGAGAATTAAAGCCAACACATACCTTGATCCATGCGCTGCTGGTCCTGCTGCCTTGTCAGCCAGTCCTCTGCTAGAGACCCCATCACCGGAATCTCCGCAGGAGACCGCTAAGGAAGGGGCTGCCAACTGTTGATGGAGCCGGTTGTAGCAGGGGCGTCATCCCTATAAAGGTTGGCACTCTACCCATAACAAACTCCACTCCCTGTCAGCACACACCCCCTACCAGAGAGCCACCCTTGGAGGCCAGTTTCAAAGTCCTTATCATCGGACAGCCACCAATCCACCCGAGCTCCCACGAGGGTACTAGTGTCTGGTCTCCACCATGACGTTTAACAGATCACCGTGATCCCCGCAAGAGACCCCGTTGGCAGGGGTGTGGCCAGCACACACCCCCACCGTGAGCCCCCTTTGATGGCCCGCTTCAAAGTCCCCAGCATTGGATGGCCACCAATCCGCCTGAGCCCCCTAGAATGGACTTGTGGCTGGTCTCCACTGCAATATTTTACACTGCTCTAAAGGGAAAATAACAAAGTGAATTTCAAATATTTTGGATAAAGAATTAAAGCCAACACATATCTTGATCCGTGCGCTGCTGGTCCTGCTACCTTGGCGGCCAGTCCAATATTTCCTGTGTGTTTTTTTAATTAAAAGAAAGATTGTAATCACACTGGTCTAGGACAGTGATCTTGGAATACCAAATTTAGTACACTCCTTATTCATATGTAAAAGGGAACAAATTAACCCAGAATCTGAAGTCCATTTTAGTCTTAGTATGCACATGGTATAAATGGAGGCATTTTACGGTTTACAGTACTACAGTATCTTATTTTTAAAAAATATTTTCAAAAATACCATCTATTCTGCAGTATTACAATAACACCAAGAGAATTTATCTACACCAATATGTAAAGGTGTTTTACAACAATGCGCTATAAAATACATTCGAATTTAATTGAAAACTCATTTGAGATTTAGTTCAAGCAAAAATTTCCACTAGAATCACAATACTCGATATGAGATTTAGTTATAGCCAAAAGTTTTCACTAGGTCACACTTAGCAACCAACCGTTGTCATGTTCAGCTCTTCTTCCGTGGTCCCGTCAGGTACATTTGGACCACAAATTATTTACTTTTATTATTTAACACAAAGTTGTACAATACGTAAATTTTGAAAATAGACATTATTCATATATCATAGGTTAACTGTTGCCCCTCTTTAAACCAACGCTAGCCTTTATTAAGAGCCAGAAAGCAGCGGCGCCAAAGAGAGCACTTGTCACGCCCCTCCTGCTCTCACTGCAAGTCATTTCATTTTTTAAATCTTTATTTGTATGGTGCTTTTCAAAGCAGCATTACAAAAAATATTTTGGCTTTTGGAAAAAATTGCTTTACCAGTTTAACAGAAGTTAGTATAATCTTAGATTTCGTTTCAGTATCTACTGAAACTACTCCATCAGTGAATTACAGCGAACTCACCACCGACGGCCCAATGCTCGTTTAAATTTTAAAGGCTGATAATAGCGCTTCAGTCGCTGTTCTCAGTGGCTTCAGTACAGTGTGCGTGTTGTTCGCTGGTTATGTAGACCACTTAAGCGCAACCTAAACCCCTGCCTCTGAACGTTAGTTAAATGGTTTTCTGTCACAAATTTATATAAAAACCTCTCCTCTCCTTCATGCCATTTTAAAAATATTTAAATACAACTCATTTTATATAAAAATTCATTTTGGAGGGCCAAGTTCATGACCCTCTTTATGCAACCGTGCATATTTTTTGCTTTGTGAATTCTAGGGTTAAGCGTTTTCAAACACAAATTAAGTTAACTACAGACTACACAGCATTGATAAGGTATATACAGGCGGCCAGGCATGCTGAAGCCAGTATTAAAGTTTTACATGCCTTATACGCCTTATTGATAAAACATGCGTACAGATGAACTCAGAATCCTGACCGTGTGTTTTGATTAAACAATTTAATTTATTTATATCAGTTTATTGGTATTAAGTTGCATACTGTATTCGGCCTTCCAATATTGTCTTTGTCCTTTAAGCTACGTTAAGCCTTTAATAATGTTTGAGAAAGCGTTTAACTTAAATATTGTCTTTCCACTTACGTTCATATGTATAGACAGTGTTTATTATAAAAGTGAAAGAAATTTATCATCCTGGTAGTTGTTTAGTAGGCTACATTAAATGCTTAAGAATGAACACGTCCACAGTACAAGTTCACAGTTGATATTTTCACACGTGTATAACACATATTTACGTGCTGCTTCTCAGAAGAACCGCCAAACACGCACTGAGGGAAATCTGGGCTTTTTATACCTTACATTCAAACTTACAGGTAGGGCACTTCCATTTAAAGATGACGTCACAGGGGAGTTATTTACCCGTTTTCAATAGGATTGTTGTTTGTAAAACTATAATAGCATCATATGTCCTCTCTCAATAAATGCCAGTAACATTTAATTTTCTGTGTTATTTTATAAAATTCTATTATTGTAAAACAGCTTTGTTAACTTATTTTGATTAGTTTATTTTTAAATGATATTATCCTAAAGGGGGAGGAGCTTATCTACAAAATGACTGTCCCCTACGAACCTACCTTGTAATGATCTGTTTGTTTTAACTGTGGTTGTTCAAGTGGACAACCACAGTTCCATTTCAAGTGGACCGAAATGGAAGGAAATATGAGGCTCGAGATGACGCCCATAATCTAGTTAGTTCTAGCCTGTGTAGAAATAAGTTAGTATTAGCAAAGTTATTTGTTTCGCAGCAGTTATTTTAAGTAATGTTATTATACAGATACAGTAATACAGTCATCACGTTACCGGTTTAAAAACCACGTTTAACCACGTTTTGGAATGTCAGCTGGCAAGCAAGCAATGAACATTTTTTTACAGTCTTGTTTTGATTATTATTTGTTTATTATGATTGCCTTACTTGCCTACAATAAAGTGCAGGAAAACGTTATGGGAATCAAAAATTGTATACACCCAATATTAGATCCATCCATGATTAAAATGAACCTGCTGCGTTAATAAAGTGTGTAACCCCTTACTTTAACCCAGCGTGTGTTCTATCCAATATTTACACAGCGCTGGGTTGCCAGTTATTTAGAGAAATTGAACATATAGATCAAATGATTCTACATTTAAGATTGTAGTTTGTTCTTTAGAATTATAAAATATTTTTCCATCTTATTTTTGAACACTAGAACACTCCTTTTAATACCTATTGTGTATCCTTCGTTGAGCTCCTGGATTCTTCACTTGCCGTCAGACTTGACGTTCAAGCAGCTCACAGCAGTCAGGATTTTATAGTAAGTTAATATGAATATGTATATTTTATCTATATTCCTGTCCATTTTCCTATGTTTCTACATTTCTTTTTAGCTTTGCCGATTATTTATTAATTCATTTATTTGCGTACTTAAAGGAAAGATAGCGCGTCCCAAATTAAAACAACACGGATCGCCGTATGTTCTGTCTTTTAGTGCCTCACACGTAAAAGTCTGATTCGAGAACTTCAGAAAAAGCGAAACGAGTAAGTTCAGTTTATGTCAGAACCAGGATCATTTTATCAACAATAATAACTTTCTAGTGCGTTATAATTGTACCCGTAAATGAGCGCACCTGTGACGTGCAATCTTCACTGCTTAAATGACAACTAATGCAAAGCGAAATACAGCGACTCAGCATTTTATTGCCCTTAACGCCCATTTTAACAAGTTGATAGGACTTGAATGAACACTGTGGCTCTGGGTGGCCAAATTATTTTGTTAACATAATGGTATGATTTAAATCGATTACGGTATCAGTGTGACGTTAGCTAACGTTGCATATGTAACGGAGTGAAGAGTTTTGTTAATTATGGCGTAAATGGGGACAGCGCCATAATTTGTGTGAGTAGGGACCGCTCACAGCAGAATCAATCAATCAATCGAGCAATGCTGTTGGTAAGTTGCATATTTTTCACGATCTGAGAATTAACAGTTATAAGTCTCCAAAACGCACAAATATTGACTTTATTGTGACCCCGCCTTTCCCTGAATTTGTTGGGACGAGTTTGGCGGCGAGTTATAATGTGTTTATATTACGGGACTTAATTGTAACCAATTTGTGTTTCCTTGTTTTCCATGTGTAGAAATTGTTTTATTCTCTTTTTCTGTGAAACTCTGCTTACACACTGTCTTTATTATGCAGGTATGTTGTTAAATGTTGTTAAACGTGTTGATTCAAATCGAGTTGTATGAGTTTTCCACTAGGTGTGGATGTTTCTCTTGTTCAATTGTATTGAAAATGAGTGTCAGGCATATTCACAACTGAAACACTATACAATCACAAAGAATTTAAGTGACATTAAAAAAATAACTGTTTTGAAATAAACAGGGCAGAATCGATCGATCGATCGATCAGATCCAAACCAATTTATAAGTGGTCAGCCCATGAAGTACAGGCTGTGCTTAATGACTATCGTTCAAAGCCACTAGTACAGTGCATCACAGCCAAAGTGGAAGAGTTTCAGTTAACAAGGTTGACGTTGATACAGTCCCAGTGCCTGCTCCTTCGGTGTGTGAACAACAACAGAAAAGTACTCTGCTTTTACTCTGCTCTTGAGAAGGTCATCGGCATGCTTGGAAAAAGTCCTGTTGACCAATACTAACAGAACTTAGTCCGGATCTAAACAGCAGCCTTACGGCACCACCTATGTTTTTAGTCAATCTCCAGGTCATTCCCGATGGAACTGCCTAGTAGACACACGCCTCAGCCTAATCAGGAAAACTGACGGATCTGTGGGGAGGGAGGATAGTACAGACCATATTGTTAACCCTCCCCTATAACCATTTATACACAAGATTATGAGTCTATGAGAAGAACAAACCCAGTGTCTCACCTGAGAAAACTGCTGTTTTTCCAGGAATGCAACGAGTTCCAAAAGCTGATTCATTATTTTACACTACTGTGTCTGTAGAAATTGGCCCGTCTTTCACTGCGTTACTCGACAGTAATTCAATGGCCTGCACTCTCAGCGAGGCAGCTGAAGTCAAGTTGTTGCCAAGTGCCTCTACATTGTCAAAGAGTTTTGCTGATGATGTTGTGATTATTGGATGTGGTGGTCATCGAGTCACGTCAACAGCGACGTATGATTTGTCCATCTGTGTTTATGGATGTAAAATAATTGTACCCGTGCTAATCGTTCCGGGCCAGACGGATGAGATGATCCTGGGCAGTAATGCCATCAAAAGCCTGCTCACTATCCCAAAGAATACAGATGATTACTGGAAATTGAGCTTGCTACCAAGCGGTGATGGAGAAAACGAGAGTTTAGAGTTTTCTTTCACTTACCTGAAAAAGTAGGTACCGTAAAACTCAAGCACAGTGTGACGCTTCAAGCCCAGAGTGAACATCTTGTGTGGGGCAAGCTTTCTGTCAGCACTGCGACATCTGTGGGAAGTACAGTGCTTGTGGAACCTACCAAATCCAAACGTGGCCCTGAGCAGATCATGGTAAGTCGAGTCATTACACCTTTGTGGGGTGACGGCTGGATACCTGTGAAAGTTATAAACCCACAAACAGTGCGTTGTCTTTAAGAAGAAATGCAAAGATCGCAGATGTTTCTCCATGCATCGCTGTTGAAGATCTCCCAGAGAGTGACTGTATTAAGTTTCAAATTAAGCACTTTCAACATGAGGACTTTGATTTAGCAGCATGTGAAGTGTCTTCAACATGGAAGATAAAATTAGTCCATCTTGTCAAGGAATACGAGTCTATATTTTCAAGGGACAAAATGGACTGTGGCGAAGCCAAAGATTTTGTACATCGAATCCACCTAGTGGACGACAAACCCTTTTGTATCCCCTACCGTTGTGTACCTCCAAGCCATTATGAGAAAATGAGAGTAACGCTGGATAAAATGGAAGAGAAGGGCATAATCAGAAAATCAAACAGTGAGTAACCCCCCCCCCCCTTGTCCTAGTGTGAAAAAAGAATGGTGATCTGAGGATTTGTAAAGCTTTTCGAAGGCTAAATGTAAACTGTAACTGTACCCGAACTGTAAAAGATGCTCATCGTCTTCCACATCAGTCGGATGCTTTAGCTGCACTTGGAGGGAATGCTACCTCAGGCTTCTATAATGTACGATAGTAAACGTTGCTGCTTTTCTTTCACTATTCAGCCAGAAGTGCCAAGAATGTGCAGAGGTGTAATTTAGGCGTAGGGTGGCTATTTAAATTATGTAACTATAACATTATATGCTTTGAAAATATTTTTTTTTATTTTTTTTTATACCTTTTATGGTCACTACATCACTATTCCGTTTGTGTTTGTTCCAATGTTTAATGAAATGGTATGAATTGAAAAAATAATTCATACCATTTGATGAAAAGAATAATGTCACAAATCTCTCATTCAGTGTGTGTTTTAATGATAGATGCCTTTAAAAGCCACCCTGGAATGAGTCTAATTTAATAATTTATTATAATAATTTATATATAATTAATTTAGTCATTGTATTAAGAGTCATTCAGTGAGTTTCTTTTATATAAAAGATGATGGTAAGATTTTCGTTTGGTAGTTTTTTTTGTTTACGTAGGCTATTTATGTTGTGCTTGTATCATAGTAAAAAGGTAGTTTTGTTGTTGAATTGATTACCATTGTTTCGCCACAATTTGGTAAAACTATGGTTACATAAACCACAAAGTATTACTGTGGTTTTTTTTGTAAGGACGTGTGCAATTAAATATATATTAAAGCCTACATGTGAAAAAAATTGTCCTCCTATGATGGAAATAATATATTTTATATAATAATATAATAATTGTTGGTAAAACAAGATCTCTTAATATATATCTTTGTGTTTGTGTATATTCCCAAAAGTTAAGATTAGCCAGGAATTTTAAAGATAAAAGATTGACTAATTAAAGATGGATTGTTTATCTTATTTAACTTGTTGTTTACAGCTTATTATCGTGATTCTGTTTGCTATGTTAAATATTTAATGTTTGCGATACCGTCCATCGACCTTCCAATATACTGTATGTATATTATTTATTGTATACTTATAATTGTTTACACTGTCATTTCTTATTGTTTTAATCAAGCATGAGTGTAATTGCGTTTCGTGTGTACTGTCCTTGTTGCAGCCTGTTGTGCGATGACGTAACGCCTGAAATTCAATACGTTCGGGTGTTCTGATGACGTCACATGGATGGTTAGTGATAAGTTGCGCGTGCCTTAGTTCAATTTTTAGGTATTTGCAGGAAGTTGGATTGATTGATGGCAGTGATTGTAAGTTGATTAGTAACCATTTTTGTTTCTGAATATTGATTCATTGTTTTATTAAATATACCAGTGTTATATATCCAAAGCGGTATAAGCGTCCCTAATAGTAACGCTTATTGTCTAGCAATTTCCGAGGATAATAAATTGATGATTTTATCAATTGTTGATAAGTCTTAACATTTTAAAGGACTTTTATAATGGACACTTCGATTCTCATTATAAGTGAAAGTGACCTATTTGTCAGATATGGTAACCCATACCCGAAATGTGACCTCTGCATTTAACCCATCACTGGTGAGGAAACGCACTGCAAGTTGTGAACACACACACACACACACCTGGAGCAGTGGGCAGCACACTACTGCACCTGGGGACCAATTTGGGGTTAGGTGCCTTGCTCAAGGGCACTTCAGTTACAACCCCCCAGTGCTGGAATCAAAGTCCAACTCACTAACCAGTAGGCCACAACTGCATATACCTTAGTACATAAAAACAATGTTTTGGATAAACCGCAAAACTCGTGAAATGAAGCGGATGTTGTTTGGCTAATTAATACTTATTTTCTGTTGTCTTGTTCAAGATTAATGTTACTTTCTTTAAAAAACAATTGTCAAATAATATCAAGTTATACACAGTGCTGTAAGCGTTTTTTATTGCTGCCATGATAAAGACGAATTTAATGCTTTCCACATCAGTGACATGG
>JAZGTI010019865.1:0-10882 GCA_036877585.1 Botia kubotai | reverse complement strand
GTTCCCACGGAGTAAACGCTGTTGTTTACTTAAAAGACTTTTCTGAGTGACAATGCATTCTTACTTTACAAATAAACACCGTCCCTTTAAGGCAAGTCACAGAGCAGCCATCTTGGTAATGTCCCCAAGCAGCAATTTTCTACGTGGGAAACATAGTTGCCATGTACTAGAATGGGGAAAGATTTGAAACTGTCAACATCACATTCCAATAACATACTCCAAATGAGCAATGAAATCTGCCATCAACAGTATCATAAATGTTGCTAATTAAAGTCACACTGTGAAGGAGAAAACATTCTGTTTCAGGCTGGTGCGGTCTGTCGGGTCTCATAATATTTCTGACAAACACTTACTGTGTATATGCCCTGGAAAATTGTCATATTGTATATAAAAAACTCTTTTCGAGAATTACTCCGATGACTAACAGGTTTGTGAAACAGAAGGCAAGAGAAAGAGGCAAAAGCTATGCCGCATTGCTGTCAGAGGTCAAGAARGAGCACTTGTAATTAGCAATGAAAACAGGCTGCTAATCAAGCAACTAATATAATGTCTGCAAGGATAATTAGTCACGGTGCATAACATGTCAAAATGTGGCAGTTCACACCACTGTCAAAAGCTGAGCTGAGGCTTTTAACAGCATGGATGCCCTGCTCCCAGCACTGTGTCCCCCAACACATGCTGAGGGACTCCGACTATAGAAGGCAAACAGGACACCAATGCGAATTCAAGCCTGTATTTTTCCTGTTTCCAAAAAAAATGCTCCTCTTCACCCATTTTTACTCTCTCTCTCTCTCTCTCTCTCTCTCTCCACAGAAAATCTTTTCCTAATGGTTTCCTAATAATTGCCTAATTAACGGGTGAGAAGAATCCCTATTGGTCTGTCTCATGGACCCACCATGTGCTGCCCTTCTATATCGCCATTGTACTGATGGGCAACAGTGTGTTAAAATGAATGGACGTCACAGACAGATGACTGGAGTTAGCAGAGGATGATTACAACATTGACAACATTATAAAAGAACATGCTGAGATGTGTATGGTGAAAAGCCACAGGGGAACGTTGCTAACAGATTGCTCTTTTCTCCTCTAATGAACGAATCCGAAGACTGAACGCCTGCCTCACAACTATACAGACCTTTAATAATTCGCTCCTATATCCTGTGTGCGTCCCCTGATCCATGAGGAGAATGTTTTATATATCCAGGGTATCATGCTAATCAGCGTTAATTAACAAAAACAAGTATCTCAAACAAGTAATCTATTCCACATTATATTGCGGTTGCAAATCAGTGGCGATATCAATTCAATCTTTTAATTTTGGTTTCAGTTCGCCTGGGATTGATATTATAAAGATGTTATATGTACACCTTCGCTTTCCTCAGGGAAAAGGAAAAAGTAAATGGTTCAGAATCATTAAAGGCTTATATCACACAATTTTTATTATTAAATTCTTACCTCCCTGAGGTGTACTTAGAATGCTAGTAAAGTTTCTTGTGCCAAAAACGGTCATAATTTTGTTTTATATGACCAATTTTCCACCCTCTCTCTGACCCATTGAATTAGATGGGGCATTTTTTCTGCCTGTAAGACGTCTGTGTAAAAACCTTCTTTGCTTAGACTCTGGTCATGAAAAATAAAATCCATGTTCTAAAAATAACCCAGAGGATACACTACATGTAAGAGAATGCATCAACAATTTCTCGGTACATCACCTCCTGTTAATCTGTTACAGTATCTCATATGCTATCATACTCCATAGATATCAAAGGCTTTAATATTTCATACTCATTAGAGGAAGTCAAGCGTTCACATTTTCTGATGGCTCCACCCAATGTAACCAGCTTTGTTTTTAACCTGATGAATTCTTACTTAAACATAGAAATTAATGCTGTGGCTGCTTACGATTGATCCAAGCGCCTTAAAGTTGGGTTGTCATTGGAAATCTGGCAGTTTTTTACTATAGATTTTACTATAAAAGAGAAAAACAGCCTGAAGGGAACATGCTTTAAAACAAAGTATATTGTGAAAAGCGCTATGCAAAAAAAATCTAAAACTGAATTTTCTGCTCACCATTTATGTTCACACATGGTCTACATGGCTTTGGCAGATGATTCACTAAAGGAATTATGTCAGAGCTATTCATCTCAGCTCCTGGGGGACCCGTGTCCTGCAGAGCTCAGATCCAACCCTAATCATACACACCTGCTTGAGATTTAAACATTCTGAAGACCTTGATTAGCTGGTCTGGCAGGACAATGGCCCTCCAGGGTTGCGTGGTCCTGGAATATGCAGATCCAGAAACCTGCATCAGCTCTTTCATATGCCAAGAAAATGCTTGTCTAATTGCATGTCCGAATGCATGCCTGGTTATAGCGCTCATTGCTGTTGCTTTGTTTAATAGGGAGCGTAAACAAAAATCTAAATTAAAAATGTTAATTTACTACATGCTTTTCACAGACGCTGGTAGCATCATGCTAATTCCTGCAGGAAATAGCGTTGAACTTTGTTATTAATGTCTGATCTCTACTAAAGCTAATTTAAATAGTTAAAAGATGTGTTTGTGTTATAACAGTAAATATATCATGTCATTTATGACAGTTATACGTTAAATTATATATTTACTGTGCAGCACCCCTTTTCAGTGGACCGGATAAAAATATCAGGTGGTTAGCATATGATGTCTTTTGCACCAAAATGCCACATGCAAAACTGTTCAGTGAATTAGATACATAGATACATAGGCTGTTTATAGTGTAACACTGCATTAAAAGGATGTATGTCTTCAAAACATTGCAGCAAAAAAGCCCTCCTCATTTCTGTCTATAATAAACACAATGGACTTAACTGAAGAACAACCTATAACAACAAATGTTACTATTAACCTCATGCTAATGAGCCATTATGTCAGCAGAGGGCTGGGGAACAGTGCGGACTGCATCAGCATGAGGTGCCGGGTCAATTCCACATGAACAGCAACCATTAAATAATGCCTTTCATCAATCTTTTCATCAAACGCAGCCTTTATACAAACAGCAAAGTGTAATCAAAACACTGGGGCGCAGCTTTCCCCCAGTGGCCATTCAGTGGGCATTGTGCCCGTCTAATTAAGGCTTTAATGGAGTGGGCAGCATGCCTGCTGTTAACTATGGACCTCTGGGGCCCCTCGGGACTGGCTTAGCGCTGTCCTTTAGCGGAGAGAGGACGGTCCCTTACCCTCACCCTCAGCATGAGCCCTTGCACTCATCCACACTGAGCAACTTTCTAACAAGTCTGGATGTCAGATATTTAGGATGGGCACAAATATACTTCCGTAAATCATTAAATTCAACCGACCCTCAATAGTTTTGTGTCAATAAAGAGTTCTTTAGCAGGTTAATCTAGAGGTTTTGCTAGATTTAGCATTGTTTTATCTAATGAACCATGTAAGTCAACTACATGAACTATTTCCCTACAGAAAAGTGTCCTCGAAAGTACCATGTAATTTATTTGTATACTCTTTTTACCTTTTGAAAACGCTCCCAGTACATAGTGATGATGGTGACCGCTACTGTAAGAAATTTGCTGCTATTTACTCACCCCATGTTGTTCCAAAACTGTGTGCTGTCATTTTTTCAATGGAACACAAAAGTACGATTTTATCCAAAAGCTTGTGCTATACAGCAACAGTTCACAGTGACCTGCAGTGGCTGTCAAGCTCTTGAAAAGAAAACACACACACAACGAGACCACAAAAAAAGTCCATACAACTTGTGCTGCATTTTCCAAGTCTTCTAAAGGTATACAACATCCAAATAAGTCAAGACTTTACTGACATCAAAACTACACCGGCTCTTATGTGTGTGTTGTAATTGAAAGTGATGCATATATTAGTTTTTAAGATTCTGGTTGTGAACTTCAGCAGAGGGCAAGATTTTCCTTAATGCAAAATATGATAACGCCTCTTCGGTTTGTCATTAGCTTTGAGACCACTACCTGAGTTCAGCTCTTATTTGACTGCTGATGTTAAATGATTAATGAGACTCGTATTCCTGCCTGAGACTGAGTGTGACATGGTGAGATGCATCCTGAAAAATCAATGTTTTTCTGTTGACTGCGCACAGTTGACTGAAGCCTCGTGGATTACTTTACCATTGAATTAATTTGCTGGCCTATTCCAGGTCTGATGTGTCAATACATTTTGCACTGTTAAGACTGGAGGTCAGAAGTAAAGGAAAAACTTGAGATCTTTACGATACCAGCAAGTTATTCAGTGTAATCCAAGAGTATAATACTGTGATGTTGCCAGCTTCAATCTCTTATGATTAAGATCCTGGACTATTTCTTAGTTCTACTGATGTGTTGCACTTGGTGTGAGGGTTTCTCTTCAAACGTTCAGAGCTAAGTCTTTGAATCTAGGAGATCAGAACATCTCGCAAAGTTTGGTTGCACTAAAAAGACAGAGACTTAGAATTCACTTTGATAAACATACATCTTTAGGCGAGATTAGACCAGAACTCAGCTATCCCAGCATGCCTCTCTGTGCACACAGGCTTTTGAACATCCTCGCCAAGGAGAAAAAAAATTGCCTCCCGCTGCAAATATTATTTAATCTTTTGAATCTTTTTCCTCAAAACATTGACACAAAAAGATGATAGATTTGAAGACAGACAGACAGACAGAGTCATCAGTGGAAGTTAAAATAATACAGGCTGTTGAAGGATAGAAACATCAGATATGACTTCATCATGACACTCATCAGGAAAAATGAAGCATTGAATTCATATTTCTCTGAGCTCCTCAGGGGCTGAAATTAGTTTTTTGAAAATGGGAGGAATTTCCTTGGGTGGGGGGAAATTACTACATTACTACAACCCTATAACCATCTTATCCAAACAGCTGCACATTTTGGGAGAAGCTCCATCAATTGAATGTATTTGTATGCAATGTTTAATAAACATGAGTGACAGTTTTGCTGCACTAAAGGCGACTTGAAGGCTTTTCCACCAATATCTATAATCATTGATCTTTTTGAGCTAAGCGTAGATCATATCTAAACAACAACAGCCAATCAGAATCCATCCAACGTTCCAGGGCTTTAACATTTAAAACACCAGGCAACATTGCAAAGACGCCCAACACGAAGGTCCAGATAACCCACAATGCATTAGCAGACCATCTACATTCATTTCCATGACAGTGAGCATACTGTAACTGCAGTGTGTACTTTGTATAAACAGAACATTATCTAATGGAATGGATGCTAATATAATTATCAGTACGGTAAGTAACAGAGGCATAAAATCAATCATACAGTCATACAATCTCCTTGGAGTACATGTTTAGAACTGGACAAACCAGTGAACACCTTTGGAATGAATCTGGATTACTGCCAGAGCCTATCGTCCACCAACAGTGCCTGACCTCACTGATGCTCTTGTACGAATGGAAGCAAAACCCTCCAGTTATCCTCCAACATCAAGTAAAAAGCCTTTTCTGAAAGAGTGCAAGCTGCTATAGCAGCCACATTCTAGTAAAGAATGACAACTACCAGATCCACTGCACCCACATGCCTCACAGCGTGATCAGTTACAATCTGTACTCAGGAAAATAGACAGCATTTCACCTAATTGCCTTATGTTTGTCTGTACATGGGTGAAGCGAATGTGCCGTGCATATCTGAAGAATAAATCTGCTTTTGCAAGCCATAAGTTACTGCTCTGTGAAAATTACAAACCTTTCTACTACAAACAATTTGCATGCTACTGTGTGTTTGACAGATATCACAAAACAATAATCAACTTCTGCTTAACTTTGAATTATGGGCATTGAGACACCAGATGTTTTTGAAACTCTTTGGACTGTGTCTGGGGAAACAAATCACAATTCAATTACGCTATGCTTTAACTAAAACAAGTTCTTTGCCTTCCTTTCTCAGCTACAATGTGTTGTTTGCTAATCAAAGCATGCCTCAAGACACTTAGCTTAACATCACGGCCATCGCACTGCTATCAACTATGCAACCCACGAGAGACAATTTTACATTATGCACCATACCTTCAACTCAGATCTCCAAAGCTGCAATCCATAATTGTTTTGGTTAAAAAATAAATACAAATCAGTTATTGAGCAAGTACTTAATAAATCTGTGTCCAACACAGTCCCCTTACCCCAATTCACAATAGTAACTTTTTTAGGCATTGAAATTAATCTCAGAAAACAATGTCTGACAGTCAGACCTTTTCAGTACCATTGTTTGTGTTAAAATGTATATCATGCTGGTGGCTGTTACTATTTATATTGCAGGGGTGTCAAACTCAGCTCCTGAAGGGCCAGAGTCTTGCAGAGTTTAGCTCCAGCCAGCTCCAGCACACCTGCCTGGAAGTTTCTAGTGATCCTGAAGACCTTGATTAACTAAATCAGGTGTGTTTAATTAGGGTTGAAGCTAAACTCTGTAGGACACTAACCCTCCAGGAGCTGAGTTTGACACTCCTGGTCTAAACAATCTTAGATGGACAGTTCTCTATGCATCAGGGTCAGTCCATTAACATTTTACTTATACAGTAATGTAATAATTAACTGTAAATTAAACTGAAAATAAATTCAGTGTTCTTCAAAGCAAATTTCCCTGTGGCATTGGAATGGAAGTAAAATTATTTATGCACTTCTTTGTAGCATTTTAGTCTATCTCTTGAATAAAATGTAACTGCAGATTTTAACAGCCACTTTTATGGACAAGTCTGAACTCTTTGACCAGCTCATTACAAACTGACTGTACCAGAAACTGACAGAGGAGAATACCAGAATAAAAAGCAGATAGACAGAACACAGCTGAAGGCAGACTAATCCCACAGAGCAGACGAGAAAAGAGTGGCAGAGAAATGATAGAAGCTTTGTAATGACATTCGTTTTTTAATTCTTTGTTTCTTACCTTTCCTGCCCATCCTTTAGTTAATAGAAGGCCAATCAAGCAGAAAAAGAATACTTATCAAAGCCATGAAAATTAACCACAGCAACAGCATGGCCCAATTTATCAGAATACTTCACTAAACTCAACTCCAGGCCAACTCTATGGTTTCTTTGTGTGGTTATGTCTGTATCTGAAGGTACTATATTTGAGAGATTGAGTTTATCATATCATATTGAAGTAGTATGTCCTATTCTAAAATATTTAATACTCTAAAGTAAATTACTCCATTATTGACCCTTGTATTTATTCATGAGATTTTACTTGTATGAAACAGACCGTATGCAGTACGCTTAGCTTATAGAAAACCATTCAATGATCACTTTCACGGTTCAAATGATGCCTCTGCCCTACCTGTAAACAGATGCAAACCAAAACTGCCCTCAATATATCAGACTCTGAATTCTACTTAACCCGACTGATCCACTCGCAGCTTGTTTTCACTTGCGTTTCTGCATAACAATATGGGTGAGTGTCTCCTGGGACTCAAAACCTTGACAACTGCCAAATCGTTACCTCTCCTTTGCTCTCGCTTTCTCTCTTTCTGTCATGTTACTCTCCTTTTCTCCTGACTGCCTAGACTGAGACTTGTGTAAATAGCAGAGGAGATGGCTTAAAAGCCTTATGGTCCTTGGATAAATGTACACACTTGTAAACTCAATTAAGTCTACTTTTCTTTAGAATTTTCAGCCCGATGGCTGATTAAGAGTTAGAGGCTGATGTTACAGGGTGACAATTATATAAAGGTGGTAGTCCTTAGCATCTCAGTGGAAGAACCTATGGGGCGCAAGAGTACCAAGGTGAAAGAGTAACCAAAGATGAACCAAGATTTCTCTTCATTGTCATAGACTCCTACTGAGTTTCTCAGATCATTGCAATTCGGCATTTAGCCAGTCTTAGATTTAATACACATGCCTTTCTCAAGATGTTGGTGTGGGGCAAGGTCTCATGTGCAGAGCAGAAAGCAGATGTATTAGGATTACATTTTACAGCTGTGCTAAACTCTACAACAATGCTAGGGTTTTGTGGGTGGTTGCCAAGGCATTGCTATGCCACTGCACTGCTGTGATCTGAGCGGTTTTTACATGTTATGTAGTTGACAGGGTGTTGTGAGGGTTTTTTTTTCTGAAGGGCATTGCTAGGTAGTTGCTAGAGTACTTTTAATAGGCTAGTAAGTTACCACTTAGCAACCAAGTCAAAAGTCAACATACAAATCTATGACATTCTGGGTCTTAGTTATGATGCCATATGTAAGCCCGTGAAAGCATTTTTTAAAAGTTTGATTGCTTAAAACCAAAACACACCTCTCCAGACAATTTGATCCATCATCCATACCTGTATTCATCCATTTATAGCAAAAGTGATGACTGCACCACTAATAAGCACAGAGACAGGTACAGAGAGAATAAAAGAGACAGAAAATGGATTCAATGCTGTCATGACAGATAAGTAGCTTGTTCAGATCTTCTAGATTCAAAGACTTGGGTCAGAGTGTTTGAACTTGCACACTAAAGTACACCAAAAGCAGAGCTAACAGAGAGAGAGACAGAGAGGAATAAGAGATAGGAGCTCATTGCTGTCACGGTGGATGGGTAGGTAAATGCGGTGTGGCACTGCTTTCCTGCCGCGTTCCCAATACCCTAAGAGCAAGGCTAATGTGCCCTAAAGCTCTTCTTCAGTCTTCATCTGTGCTTCAGATGCTGGAACCAGTATAATAAGGTAGAATGAGGCAGCAGGATGAGTTCAATTAGAGAAGTGGAGGGCAGTCATTAATTATCTCTCTTGTCACTGTGGTCTCTTTTTCTTGTAATGCATGCATGAATGTTAGCACCTCTCGGGCAAATGTTCCACTCCTGTATTGTATATTATGATTATACTGTATAATGTAATATTTCTATTCCCCCGAATGAAGATTATTTCAATTTATTTCAACGATTTACCTTGTTGTTGAATAAACATGTGGCTGCTAGGGGGATTTACTAGATTACTTTGTTAGGGTGTGCTGGTCCATATTTTGCCCGTTTAAAAGTTTCTAAAAGTTTCTTTATCCAATTCCAACAAAACTAAATAGAAAAAGGATACTGAAAAATATCTCTGGAAACTTTGAATACAGTATGGCAGTGTGATGCAGGGTTTAACCTGAAAGATTAACGTACTATAAGTAGTGATTCTACAACTTAACTACAAGCTTCTTTTTGATAAACACAACTATTTTCTGTAACAAAACAGAAATAAAGCTTCTCCAGCTCTGAGTTGCGAGTCACGTCCTTAGTTTATATGGGTTTGCATGCAAGTATATTCCATTATCTATTTATCTACACAATCTCATTTATTCATTTACACGGATCAGACTGTTTCAAGTATTTGTCAGTGGCATTGACATTTAAAGGGTCAATGTAAACCCACCGGAAGACATTCTTGTATTGATATGTGCGAACAAATAGCTTATTGACCTATTTTAAAAGCTCTCGGTTCAGTATTTATTAATGAGGCATCTGAATCTTTCTCAAACACTCCAGTTCTTCTAAATATCACCAGCGGTGTGGAGCTGGAGCAGAATCTGCTTTTCTAATAAGCACAGAACAATGGGATGATTGACTATAGGAAAGCAGCAGAGGGACTGAGGGACTTCATCAGGGTGGTGTGCCTGGTTTACAGCACCTCTGGTCTTGCTATGACATTTTGGAGTGATGTTGCAGTAACGGTTTGTTCCACCTGAGAGCACATGGTTTATTGAACGTGTGTCCAACCTGTCCCTTGAACCCTACAAACGCGCACATGAATGCTCACACTAATATTATGTTAACGGAGTTGGCGTGGTAACCGTACCTTTAGATGCCTGTTGAGCTGTAAGTTTACATCATGTCAAACAGACTTAAATAATCTGTTATGATAACAAAAACTGTGTGTTGATGCACATGAAATTATTACGGTTATTTTTAGTGTTAACTTTTATTATATTTTATCCATCAGGTGTTTTGTAAAGACAAAAGTGTAAGATAAGACGTGTTATCAAAAAACTGTATTGAATTACACATATTTTCCTACGTAGCACATGACTAGCGATATTTTTCTTTCCTTTTGTTTTAAGCCTAACTAAATTTTTTGTTAGATTTATGGATTAAAATAATAATAATATTTTTTAAAGATAAATAAGAAAGATAAACTAATATTCTCCAATCATACATCCTAATCTCTTAAAAAATTAATATCTTTGCACAAGATATTATGTCATGAGTATATGAATGAATCATTTCTTGATGGGGAGGGAAATTATGACAAAACTGATGTCGAAGCTTTAAACTGACACGCACAGCAGAGGACCTCCGCAATGACTGCGTGTACTCACCTCATTGTCCTGATGACAGCTTTGCTAAAATCACTCTAAAGCTCTTTTTTTCTCTATAAAAGTCTTGGCAAAGCGATTCAAGGCACTTTAGCAGTGAAATAGAGAAGGCCTGCATCATCTCTTTGATCAGAATCTCACAGAAGCTGTTGCCCTCAGGATTACAGTCTTTTTTATGCGTTTGTACTTTATTTGATTCATTAGTTCTTGTGTACTCTAATCACAATTGCTGTAGGGTTTCTCTGTCTCGGCCCGCTTTACTCTCCGTTTGTGTCTGTGGGTATATACGTTCCTAAGCTCTTCTTGACAAGACAGTTATTGATGGCCACAGACCAAAGTTGTACAGCTGTAGGCAACAACTATTACAGCAAGCGGAGTTGAACAAAGTTAGTCAGTCACTTTTAAATGCCCCCAGAGTGTTTTTCAAACTATTCCCAACACTCTGATGGTAAAAGCTGTTGAGTGCAGTTTGCAGGGTTCAATAACAAAGATTGAAGTGAACTATTACTTAAGTGTGGATTTTTTTTTTAGTAAAACAATATATTCTGCTATCCCAGTTTAATGAGCAATGGCATTTGTTGTTTCCAAAGTGT
>JAZGTI010019864.1:0-10883 GCA_036877585.1 Botia kubotai | reverse complement strand
TACACCTGCTCAGGAAGTAGGTAGATGCATTTAATCAAAGTTTTATTGTTACATGCCCCTGTGGAGGGATCATTATACATAATGACTCCCATGAGATGGCTGCCTCTCTCATTACGCCCATCATATCTGTCAGTTAGCAACCTTTGAATGCCCTCTATGATGTTTAATCACATCCCTGTGACATGTCAGGCTGTACTGTACCTGTCCATAAGCTTTATGTTGGATAGCAACTGCATAAAGTCCTTTCAATGTGATGTCATACAAACATCTGCCGCTCATCTTCTATACGCGTTAAAGACGCCATCTTTGTAGTTCTGCAGCATGTTTTTTACTGCACAGTCTGGGTCTGAAATGTCATACGGGAATCAGGGGATGGTATTGATTGTGTTCACACTTGTCCTATTTTAACAGTTTGTTTGGCAAGGGACAGCTGCCATAACGACAACCCCGCGGGTTGTTATCCTTTGTCATGTGCCCTGACGCGGCGTGTGTGAGGGAAACTGTTTCTGAAACTTTGGACAATGATATGACATGAGTCTTTTAAACCACTTCTGATGTAAAATGTTGTTTTGTGTACTACCATGATTTATTTTGTATCTTGACCTACATCTCTTACGCTTCTGAAGGTCGTTTTTTGAGTCACCTCCGTGGATAGCAGGTGACATGTCAGCGCTTCGCGACATGCAAAGTTTTAGGCCGAAATTGTTTTCCTCAGCGTCTGTTATAGGAGAGCGCGTATCTAGCAAATATAATATTTTACTTTAAACAAACGTTTTATTACAGCACAATAAGTTTTTACACAATATGGGTTAGACGTGCGCAGTTTTATTTATTCAATGCTACAAATGTCTCAGAAGATGAAGTGGGCGGGAATGCAATGTGTCAACACTGAGAATTTCCCACCAGCAGTTTTTTTTCGAGCTTGTTTACTACTTTTCAGTAAACCCAATAAAGAGCAGAAAAGCTTTCTGCTGTGTATTTAGTTGTTTTACTCAATGGAATTAGGATTTTTGGTCTGACTTTATATTAGGTGTCTTAAGATTAAGGTGTACTTTATCTTTTAATACGCTGTACTGATTGTGTTGTGATGGGAATGTCTGGGGTTCGAGACTGGGTCAAGATTGTATTTACAGGCAGACACCTTTAAATGTAAGTACAATTTAACATCATGGACACAACAGTAACGCTGTGTACGTTTTGTCTTATATAAATACATAGTAATTAAAGATATGTAATATAAAGTGGGAAATTTGGATGTTTAAAGAGTAACATTTAATAAACGTTTAAATTCCAGTGAGGGGGGGGGCATTGGTAGGTATATAACAAACGTTTTAAGCTGCCGGTTGCATTGGTGGTAATGTTCTAGAGTTCGTGATCGATAAATGAAGCCATCATGTGTTCATAATGTCTCATCTTCCTGAAACACATAATTGGTTTCTTCTCAGTTCTGCGAGGCCCAAGAGGAAAGTAAGAGCATTACACTAAAGCCATCCTCCACTCACTCACTCACTCACTCACTACTGTTCCTCGTCTCTCTCTCTCAACTCAAAACCAAAACAGATGGTGGAGAACCAGCGCATCTGCCGGGACGCTCCACAACAATAGACAGCAGCATCGATCTGGAGTCGAGCCTGGTCATGTCCTGGTCCGAGGGCTGCTAGATATTTGGCGTGTTTGCTTGCTTCGCCATTCACAACGGCTGCCGGGGGAGGACAGCGAGTCTGTTTGGGCTCTCCAACGAGCGGAGAAGATGGCCGCCATTAAGATTTTAACCAGCGCGGGTCTTTTCTTGGCGTTTTGTTCTCTGGTCTTGTTGGTCATGGCCATTTGCACCGATTACTGGTACGAGACGGATGCCCGGCGCCACCGCGAACGCTGTAAGAACTACGCCAACAAGCGTAACGATCCCGGATATATTTACATCTCAAATCACAACTTGCCTCTCCAGATGCCTCCAAAGGGCTATGAGAGTAAAGAGATGGAGCCGGTTGGGGATCCGTCGTCACCTCGCGTGAAGCGCCACGCTGTGGCTTCAGCGACGGCCATGGAGTCTCACTGCAGCCGCCAGTTCAACTCCACGATCTCCGGTCTGTGGAGGAAGTGTCACCGCGAGGGCTTTGATCTGGAGACCGAGGATCTTATTTACAAAGGTGAGCTGTTTGTGTTGCTTCGTTAGGGCCGATCGCAGTAGACTGATGACTTGCTGATGGTCTGTCTGGCCGATTTGTTTTGAAATAAACTGAACCACTCGTTTACCCAGCGCGCAAATCTTCCATGGCCATTTTCCTTAATATTATTAAAGCATTTGTCTTGGACGTTCCGTAATGCTCCACAGAAACGTGCTTTTACAAATTAACCACAGGGCGGTTACACTTCCTTTATTAGATAATTGAGTCGCATTATTAAGTAGAAAACGGTATAAAAATAAGAGGAAAATAGACAGTTCGGAGTCAGATCACTGTTGCTATCCAAGGTGCTGAATTTTGCGTCCCTGTGTCATCAAAGTCAAGGGTCGATGGCAGCAGGGGCAGAAAATATCGATTCGATGCATGTTGCATCTGTTTGACGTGTGGCCACAAAACAATCGGCCATGGTGGATTATTGGAACCGTTTTGAGGGAAGATAAAGAAATAAAAAAATGTGTTTTTATTTATAGCACAATATTACAAACATTTCACGCAAATGCTGAGATATGATTCTTCCGATGACTGACTGTATTGAAAAACAACAATATTTAGCGGAGAATAGACAGGAAAACTCTCTGCTCATGTGTGTCCGCAATACAAGTAAATAGCGGTGTCTGTTTTGTAAGTCTGACTTAATCCGTTTATACGAAGTATTGGAATGATAAGACAAAACAGTGATAGTTTGGCAGATAAGCTTCAAAGAAAGATAAAACGTTAACACAATTTCTATATGGATGCTGACTTCATAAGAACTGTAAGATGTTTATAGCACATTTTTCTACCATGTGTGATATTTTCTACTAAAGATTCCTTTCCACTTTTTTATGGGGGCCTTAATTATTAAGTGTAAGTTTTCACAGCAGCCATTTTCCAGCCTGGCTGCGAGGAGGAGGCGCGTTGCTCGCTTGCCCATATCTTCATCAATAATTTGTTCATCGATTTTCCCATGTCACTCTAAGTGGCTGTGTAGATGTCATGCAAGATGAAGCGGTAATGATCTACAAGCACTCCAGTTAGACTGTTAACCCACTGTTAACCCACTGTTAACCCACTGTTAACCCACGCTCTTCATTACATATCTCTTATAATACTAGTTCAGGATTCACCTGCCTTTCACTATAAAATCAACATGTTTAGATATTGGCATAACATCGTTCCTTATTGTCAGTGAAGGAATATTTACCAGATTTAATGGTTAACAACAACTGGGCTCAGTTCATTTAACAATGCAAACCGGTAATGATGCTTAGAGACGCCGGAGGAGCTCAGACTAAATCTGAAAAATTTAACTCCATTCAAGGTTTATGGCCTAAAGGTAAAAATGTTTTAAATATGTTGCAACGCTTTAACACGCGAATTCACACATTGCATGCTGTGTTACGAGAGGAAGCAACACCAGAATCTAATGCAACCCCTTCTTTCAGAAAAAACTTGTATAATAGAAACATCGACATCATCTTTCGGCTCTGCAGGGCTTTGATTTTCCTTTGTTGCTGCTTTGGTTCACCCAATTAATCTGAAGCCTCTTGTAAAGCATCCATCAGATATGAGGTTTGCTTTATTCTCATGTCATTCCCTGTTTACACAAATATGAGCGGAAAATATAGGGATTCACTTCAAAACATCAGATGAACAGGAAGCGCGTCTTTGGAGGAGAGATGATGCGTCTTTGATATGTTTGTTTGTGGCTCTTACATGGAGCGTTCTGCCATAATCCGCTTGACACGTTGATGGCTTTCTGCTCAGTTTCTGCTCTTGATTTCACAGCAGAGATGTACAGCAATAAACTCGACACGTTTTGTCTTGTAACGTGTCTTTAGAAAATACAATCAACACATTTACATTCATGCATTTGGCAGACGCTTCTATCCAAAGCGACTTACAGTGTATTTAAGCAATACATTTGATCAGTATGTGTGTTTCCTTGGAATCGAACCCACAACCTTTGTGCTGGTAACTAAATGCTCTACCCATTGAGCTACAGGAACACACAATGCTGTACAAGGACAATATGATATTGTTATATTTACATGGAGCCACATCCTCTTGTTTATCCTTGACCTCTTCTCTCCTGTCATTTTGTTCATCAAAAGTTGGTAATGAGAGAATCTAGTAGACCTGTTTTGCACACTCAGGTTGAGTGTTTGCACTTTAAATTGTTTTTGACACAATGCATCCTGGGAGAAAAAAAGGATGTCTGCGCTGTTATGTGATATAAGAAGATGTGATCATATTCAGATAGATGGAGAACCATCAGTTATGTGTGTTAACTGATGCTGATACAAACTAGTGCCTGATGTTAAATTCCTCAGAATATACTTTCTGCTGGAGATGTGTAAACATGATAAATGTCATCCAAGATTAGCTTTCCTGCACTGAATGTGACCAATTCAAACCTGATACTGGGCTAATCTGGAAACAAGTGGAAAGGTCGTCTGTTTTAGTCATCATGTGTCTGAGTTGATCAGAAGTCGTAACCACATGGTTAACACTGTTGTGCCTAATTGATTCAACAAGAATCAGAGAGAACTTTTAGAGAACATTAGTCAATATTTTGGGTAGGTGGTCCTTTGTTGGTATTTAAATGCATTCATAGGAGGTTTCTGACCTCTGGTCTCCAAATGTGGTTAAAAGTGGAAAATCTTTTCACTCCCCATTTGCATCTGTATTTAGCATTGTCCACTTATGACCTTATAGACCAAAATGCATTTTAATTCCATGCGTAGATGATGGTTTATTCATAAGTAGACTGCCGAAGAACATGCGAGGAACTGGCTGGTTTGTCTGGAGAATAGGTGATAGGGAAGGGCTGGTAGGAGAGCTTGAGAAGCCTTCTGAAGCTACTGAAGCAAAGGGTAGAGAAACCAAGAGCTACAGAGACATCCAGACATATGAAGCCTGTCCATTACCATCAACCACGTGTTCCTGTAGCTTAACTGGTAGATCTTTTTTTCTAATAAAAGCGTCTGCCGAATGCATAAATGTAAATGTACCAAGTCTGAAATCTGGAAGAGTTTCAAACCGTACCACGCGTGAGGCGACCATATGAACGCCTGCTCTGATTTCTGCAAATCAATTCCAGACCAAATCTTTAGTTGCATGAAGCTATAAATAATAACTGATGTGGGTGAGAACCCAAACAGGATAACTGCACCTTGAAAAACCTCATTAAGATTATGGGGATTCAAATGTATTGGTTATACATGATCATGTTAAACATTTCATATGATCTGATGTACATGGGACAAGCCAGCTACACAGGTAGAGTGATGAAAGACTGTATGCATGTGCATTTCAGCCGACATTCATCTCCTCTATGGCGTTTCAAATCCACACACAAAGCAACAGTCACACTGAGCGGCCTATAGTCTGTCAGAATATTCATCTGATCCAACAGGCGTCTGAATAATCCAAGGTGTCACAAAATGCTTAAAGGAACAGCAGTGCAATTCACAGCAGCTGTTTACCTCAGCAGAGCCCATCTGCCCAGCTGAACAACAAAGAACACACACAGATGTATAGATGCTCTTTATCAACCTACAAACCCAGTGCAATTTGTTTACCTGTTGTTCACGTAGTACAGTCATTTGTTACGAGTGGTGCAGGGGTCCTCCAACAACCCAGCTAACAAATTTCGGTTGTAAGAATGTTTCTGTAATGTTTGCATTACAAAAACGTTAAAAATGGTATTTTGAAAGTTGTAGCAATGTTCAAAACATCCACAGACATTGTATTGACATTATTGCTTGGTTATAGGAACAATATTCAAACACTAAGTTTGTAACATTTTTAAAACATTCCACTAACACATTTTTGATATATGATAAATAACATTAAAAAGGTTCTACTAATGCTACTGCAGGGAATTTTGAGAACTATGCGAAAACGTTGGAGAACATTGGCCAATGTTCTGAGAACGTTTCCCTGTTACCTGGGAAGAACACTGGATAATTGTCAACAATAGAAAACATTTCCGTCTTGCTTGTGAGAATTCTACAAACGTAATTCCTTGTTTGCACAAACGCTCATATTGAACAAATAAGTTCTGTCGTCTGTGCAACAGAACAGATGCGCCACAAGTTTACTGTATAGTGCAACTGTGCCACTTTGTTGTTCAAAGAAGGAAAAGTTCTGAATGAAAACAACACTAGACTGTTTTCTGCTTCATGAATCGCATGTTAATTAGTCTGAGGTTCACACTTGTCTGTCTCATTTGATTTTGGCTGCCTTACACACACAATACACTCACACTTATGTAATACAAGTGGACACGAAATGCCAACCACATTCACTGTATCTAACAATTTATTTATTTGATGTAAACACAGAGCACTTAAAGGCAGGATTGGTGATCTTTTCCAGAAACATTTTTTGTTACGCTGGCTTTACATCGTGATAGCAATGGCCATGTGGTATAAATACATATTTGTATATTTATTTTTATATTTATATACCTTCTGTGAAAGGCACAGGATCATAAAATCATCCAATCATTGCAGTCGGTCCAGATGTCCTGACTGTCAAACTGTGTATGAGGTCATGTACTGAAGGAGGCGTGGCTCAAGAGAGCACTCTGAACGGAGGGCGGGATCTTATTTTCTTATTTTTTAAAGCTGGACTGCTATTGCTAGCCTCTCTGAAATAGCCTGCCTGACCTTTAACGAATGATTTTCCACGTCTTTGTATCCCTGCACATGTTTGACAGTTGTATGAAGTGGCAGCTTTAACTTTTCTCTTTAAAAAACGATGTTTATGTTTGTTAATACATTAGAGGTACGTAATTAAAGTCTAAGATCAAGAGTCTGAATGAAAATACAATTAATACTAAATGCAGTTCATTAACATGACATTTGTGACCTCACATATGTTCATCATGTGTGCCTAATTGCTCTCCAGGATATTATTTAAAGTGATATTCATGATCACAACAAACCTGCCATTTCTCAGACTGATTCATGTCACTGTATATGTTTTCTGTACATTCATCGTTTGATTCACTGTTTTCCATATAGGGTTGATTCAGAGATGCACCCCAGTGAAGTATCACTACACATCTGCAATCCTGCCTCGAAACCTTCCCGTCAACATCACCAAGACCATTCGGCAGGATGAGTGGCACGCCCTCCGTGAGTCTCTTTAATACATGTGCCATCTTTAATAATTCATAATCTCTTCATTATAGCGTAAACAACTGTTTTTCTGTATGATGTACCCGGCTAACAGGGAACGTTCTCAGAACGTTGGCTATTTTTGGCAAAATTTACCAAAAAGCGTTCTTGCAGTAACAGTAGTAGAGCTTTATTAACATTATATGTTGATATCAAAAACTTCAGTTTTAAGTAAGTGGAATGTTTAAAAAACGTTACAGATTTAAAGAAAATGTTTGAATGCTGTTCTCATAGCAACAGCATTCAATAACATGAATACAATGTTTAAAAAATTGGATTTTTAAGAACTTGACATTTAAAAAATAGCAGTTTTAACATTTTTGTTACTTAATGGAAATGTTAGGGAAACGTTCTTACAGCCTAAAATTGTTAGCTGGGTAAGCACATACCTTTCACTTAGATAGCATTGTAAAAGCCAAAGTAGATGTTTACATGCGATACGTGTCATTGTTCAAGAATGACAAGCTCTAAATGCTAGTAAGAGAGGCTTACTGGTGCTTTGTGCTGCAGATCTGCGCAGGATGACAGCCGGGTTCGTGGGCATGGCTGTCTCCATCATCCTTTTTGGCTGGGTCATTGGAGTTCTTGGATGCTGTCAACAACATGATCTCATGCAGTATGTAGCTGGACTGCTGTTCCTCATGGGCGGTAAGAGACAGAGTGTGTGTGTGTGTGTTTATGAGAGAGAGGAGGTAGACTTGACCTGACTGCAATTCCTCCCAGCGTACAATTTTAGGTTGTAGCAACGTTTCTCTAACATTTTCATTAAGTAACAAAAACATTAAAATTGTTATTTTGAAAGGTATAGGAGCTTTGTTTTTAAAAAATGTCCCACTGTCAACTAAAGAATGTTTTTGACGTTGTATTTAACATTATAAAACGTTCTACTAACGTTACTGCAAGACCGTTTTTGATAACTTTGAGAGAACTTTAAAAAAGCGTTAGCCAATGTTCCGAGAACGTTCCCTGTCCGCAGGGTTTGGATTTAGTGATTTGAAAACAATTGTATCTCCACCTGGTGTCTGGTTATGATATAAACCTGCGTGCAAATTCTTTTTTGCATCCTCTGTTTGTAATCAAAAATGAAATAAATGTTTTCATATTTTCCTCTTTCACAGGCACCTGCTGCATTATTTCCCTTTGTACGTGTGTCGCGGGGATTAACTTTGAGCTTTCCCGATACCCGCGTTACCTGTACGGCCTTCCAGAGGACATCAGCCACGGGTACGGCTGGTCCATGTTCTGTGCCTGGGGCGGACTGGGTCTCACCCTGCTGGCTGGTTTCTTATGCACACTGGCCCCGTCTTTAAGCAGCCCCTTGGCCCGCACCACAGTCCACAAGTCCAGGCACGAAAATGGGACAGTGTGACTTCTGGAGCAACATGTATACAGCATCAACATAAAGACATCTGGTCTATTCATCATCATATAGTATAATGACTGACTCATCACTCTCGTCTTGTTTTATGACTCAAAGGGGGTTTCTGGCTCCTCGCACAAGCGTTCACGTCACTATTTTCAACTTGTGCGCACCATCCATCTGTTTAAAACATGCAGTCCAGACCGATGATGCTTAATGGAGAAAGTGAGTAAACCGTCTGGCATGTCTTGTGCTGGAACCAGAGTCACGTGCACAGACCACGAATACTGAGCATCTCGCACGCCCTCGCGTCTCACTCTGACCCTTTATGGCACAAAACTGTGTGTGAATTTTCACTGCTCTCTCTCTCTCCAGTTCAGGACAAAGAGGCTAGCCGGAGGCTACTGTCTTCTCTCTGTGAGGATTCAGAATAAAATGGTGCTCTCTTCTCACAATTTCATCTCAAGAGGACCAACAAATCCATGACAAATCCTGTTTCTCATAGCCTAATGAATGAGGTGGGGGGCAACGGAAAGAGATGGAAATATTTCTGTGACTTAAACCTTCGAAAAACAAGGCCTCAATGAGTCATGTAAAAATACAGTTTTGTCTGGTTTGCAAGTCGACGTTTGTATGAAATTGCTTGGATACAAATGAAGCCCATTCACTCTTTGTTATGATTGTAACAATTGGTGATGATTGGCCCGGTCTGCGATAGCTGTTTTAATTTCACAATTTAATCTTGCTCAGTGGCATGTGAATTGTTGACTGAATTTGTTTTCGAACGTTTCTGTCAGGGTTGTTTCTGAACATCATTTGTTAGAAAGCCTTATTGCTGTAGTGAGCACAATAGGATGAAAATCAGTTACCAGTGATACCACAACAAAATATTCAAGCTAAAAAGATTTGAAGAAAGTTCTGATTGCACATATTATTAAAGCCTTCTTAGGAAAATCCAGAGCTATGATTGGCCGCAGAGTCACAAAGCATGAAGTACACGCTGTCCTCTTTAGAATGAATTATGTATGGGAATCTCACAGGAAGTTGATGGATCTCAGGTCGAATGTTCCTAACCTGTTTAGAAGGAGGTTGTTTCTTATAGATTCAAAATGGTACAAAATATGGCACACAACCAACTGTAATGTTTACATGATGCAGTATGTTTGTACCTGATGAGCAACTCATGAAAATAACCAAATCATTTTATTGTTAAGAACCCCGACCAGCCTGAAGGCTTTAATTTAGTAATAATCTAGTAACGTGTGTTTTAAGTGTGTGTGTGTCTTTTCACATTGTTATTAATAATTCAATTGATTCTATTCTCACCGATGGATATTATTTATTAAGAATGTTAACGTGAAACCATAACATTTAAAAAAAGCCTCACGTCTCTACCAAATGTATGTTCGTCGTCTCATAGATCTCCACAGAATCCAAGCACAGTGTTCTGATGTTGATATCCACGGTGTTGATAAGTAAATGCAATAGTTCATGAGAGACATCACTCTGGAATACCATGGTGATATTCCAAGAGCGTATTTGAAGAAATGTATCGTGTAAATTAGGTGTCATCCGAGGATGAATTAAAGAGTCCAGTCATTTTTCTGATAAACCCCGTAGTGCTAAAATGGAACAACAGTCTGACGATTGATCAGACTGGCACATACATTTGTATACCTGTCTGTATACAATTCCTGAACAATGCGGAAAAATTCCAGTCAGAGCAAAACCAAAAGTAATAGTGAAAACAAACACTTCAGGTATGTGGAAAAGTGTTTTATTGAGTGAGGGTGTGAATATCAGGTATTGACACACACAGTAACACACACAGGAGAAAAACCTTCACCAACAATGCAAACGTTGTGGCGAGTATTGAAAAAAAAAGCACAAGACCAATGTGTAAAAAGACGAACGCAGGTTCAGATTTTGTCTTTTTGGTGAGACGTTTGTATTCAAACTGCCATTTTCTTTGGCACTTAAAGTAGCACCGTTTTTTTTAGTTATTTATTTTTGGGGTACAAACTGTTTTAACGCCTTATGAGCGTTAGAAAAAACGGGCGTCGTCGTCTCGCATGAATACGGATTATTTAAGTGTATTTGGATTTGTGTCCATTTTTAAAATGACTTATTTTAAGAAATAAAATGCTAGTAGGATTTCACAATTGAGTT
>JAZGTI010019863.1:0-10883 GCA_036877585.1 Botia kubotai | reverse complement strand
GGAGAAGAGGAAGGAAAAGGCTAAGCTACGTTACGTCAAGAAGCTTGATATCAAGCTGACCAAGCAGGCTCAAAAGAATGTTGAAAACAAGATCGCAAAATATACTGCAGTTCTTAAACCGTATGGTGTCATTGTTTGATCTGTCCCTGCTAAGTCTAAATAAATGTTTATAGAAACTTGTCAGTGTTTTTGTACTCCAAGTCATGTTTTTTTTTTTAAAGGATTCTAGCACATCTGATGGGGTACTCATTGTACTGCAAGTCATTCTGCACAATGAAATTTTTAAAACCAATTAACCCATGAACCCATAAAACTTGTATTGAAGTTCCAAGTGGGTTCTTGTGGCTGTCTAAAAGTGCTGTTAGGAAAATAAAACCCAAGTGTATAATTTCTTAAGCAGATCTTCTGCATGTATATGTAGTTAGAATAGTTCAAACATTCCATAATTTTAATGGCTGGACTTAAACTGCAAAATACTAATTTTAGAATAAATCCCATACTGTTTCTGTTAGTGGTGAAATGTTAATAGTTCTTCAAAAGGCAAGGTTTCCCCCTAATGATTAAAGAACAATTTTAATTGTGGAGTTAAAGGTTTTGTTTGATCAAAGTATTCACCTTTATAGTTAGTGAAACCATCCTTTATTTTTCACTGGTCCCGCAAATCTGAAGTATGTTGTTTTGTCCCTATTATTTTAAAATCTGACCATTTATTACCGGTGCAAACCCTGATCCTTCCCCCTGCTTTGTGCTCCATTGGTTGAAAAAATTTGTTTAAAGTGTACCAAATAAAATGTAGCATACTATGCTACACTGAAGCTGTTTATGTGCTTCGTTATATTTTCTTGCAATGAAATTAAGTTTATGGGGTCTTTTATTTTGACACAGATTTTCAATGTGAGTTCACGTGACAGCGACTTCCATCATAACATTTTAATATGGCTTTTCCTACAGAGGAGCATTTCAGTGCTTTGCAACTGTTATTAAAAGTATGCTTTAGATCGTTAAATGTATAAAATGTGTCGTTATCTTTGTCTTAAAGCTCAAGAGTCGGGTCTTGTGATTTGTTTCTTTTAGGCTCCGTCTAAAGATGCAGTACGGCACATGTGCATAGAGAGTTACCCAGCTGCAGCGCTTAAGTCTCTGTCTTTACTGGAAAATACTGCAGATGTGCTCTCCGTGTCCAAAGATGAAGCGATTCGGGTGTGTTCATGGGATTTTAATGCTTGCTACAAAGCAAGCTTACAATTCGCAGAATGCTTCATGCGATTTTTTTGTTTGCGATAGACTTGTATGTTTTGTCGTAGATGATGTCCATTATTTATTTACCAACAGGTACTGAGGGCTTTTCACACGCTTTCGCATCATGTTGTGTACCATCATTTAAACTCCCCAGAACAGGTCCTGTCTGTTTTCCCGGAATCATTCCACTCGAATCTGAAGAATCTGATTACCAAGATTCTCTTGGAGAACAGGTGTTTTGATTTCCCTGTCAGATCATTGTGTACTGTTGACGTCTCGTAGACAGTTGTGTAACCTCTCTGTGTATGAATATTTTTAGTATCACTTGGAGAAATGAAGCGCTGTCCAGTCAAAGTAAGTGTAATTTTGTAATACAGCTTTCATTGTATCACGGAGAGGTGTTGCTGTTTAATGAAAGCATGTTTTACAGGTGTAAGTCATGAAAAATATCATATAGTCGTTGATAAAAATAGTTTTATGTGTGTTTTCGTAGTTTCCTTGCCAAAATTAGTGGATATGGCATGGCGAGTGGATATGAAGACGGCCTCAGACTCTTTGAGTCGTATGGCCGTGCCAACCTGTCTACTACAAATGAAAGTAAGATACAGTCATAATCAATACTTTATATTCGATATACAATATATAATATATACAGTATACTATATACAATACTACAATATACTATATAATATATCCTAGACTCATCAGATATGTAATGTTAGGTAATCACAATTTCTGTTTATCTATTATGGCTGAAGTTTTTCTGATCACATTATAAATTAGTACCTTAGCAGTCCAGATTACACGTTACACAATACATGAAAGGTATTTGATGTCCTCAGTGAAGACAATGTCTCATTGTGTATCTGTTTTTTGTAGCTTGAGGACACTCCAAGCATTATTGGCAGTCCAAATGAGTCTACTGTTACAGTGGAGCTGAGCAAAGAGACATTGGACACTATGATAGATGGTTTGGGTCGCATTAGGGACCAGCTGACAGCAGTGGCAAGAAAGTAGAGCAGAAGGAGAGATCTCACGCACACACGTCTGTTTATGGACAAAAACAGAATGAAAGAACATCGGAAGAATGAAAGTGAAGTTTGGAAATTAAAAGAAAATTAAATGTAAACTGATTTGATTTGTAAAATGTTGAGGCATGTTTCAGTGTACAGAAACTTTGTTATATAAAATAGTCTTTTACAAAAGGTTTTTCTGTTTACTTAAGTACATTTTATGGGCATGAAAACGGGATTAGAAAATGTTCACAATCATAAACTAACTTAAACGTGCACCTGATTTTATATTACTGTGTTGTACAGCTAAACATCATTTATTAAAATTTACTTTTCCACGTTATGCGCTGTTAGATTATATGTAAAAGAACTGCAGTATTAAATACTGTATTAAATGTTGGAAGTTGCTTTTTTAAAAACCTTTATAATAGAACGTTGTAATTGTACACATAGCCACGATGGGCGCTGTAGACCTTTCAAAGCCTTCTTGACAGTTTGATTTATTTCCTAGTTTAAAGTATTAATTAACACGTGTAAAATTACGAAACTTCCTGTTTAATGTTGGGTTAAAATTAGGAATAAATGTTTAATATCAATCAACGTTAAAGTTTATTTTTATATTCAAAAAATCCGTTTACGGTAGCAGGTTTAATTCTGACAGCGCTATGAACCCGGAAGAGTAAAACGGCGCTTGTAGTTGTTGCTTGTATTTGTATTAACTGCACGATTATTAAAACGCACTGGACAGGTATGGAGGGAATGACGAGACGTTTCTACTGTACTGCAGGCGCGGGGATGGAGGAGCTGCTGGTCGAGGAGGTGAAACAAAAACTCTGCGCTACTGAAGTGAGTTTGTCAGCTTCTAATTCAGGGATGGGGACCTTGTTACTGGAGGTCCAATCTATAAATTACCAGTGAACCTCTAAACCTGGATGCCAACGCGTACATTAGTTAATCATAAAACTATGTATAACTATTCTCATTACGATGCTTTGTTTGGATCAGGTGGAGCAGATTTCCGGCAGAGTGTTCTTCAGCAGCAGCGTTCCCCTACATACTGTGACACAACTTAAATCCGCGGAGAGGCTCTTTCTCCTTTTGCGGAAGGCTGTACCAATTTCCTTACCCAACAACCCATGTGTGTAGTAAGGAGAAATCAGTGTCCTGATTGGCTGGGAACGTCTTGTGTCATAAAGAGGAAAAACTGACTAGTGACTTGTATTTAGTGCCCTCCTCTCCCTCCGTCTTAGTATACATGTCAATGGATATCTAGTTTCCATAAATAACCTTCTAAACACGATACGACTAGATGATCGTGAAAAGTGACAAAATGCACAACAAATCGCTTTAAGGGGTTTATTAAAAACTGGGTCAATGCACTGTGTGTTTATACCAATGTACTGTGTGTTTATACCTTTTTCACACCTCATTTGCATTAGTGAAATGTTTAAACCTCACATTTGGTTTCAGTCACAAGCAGGTTGTGAGAAACCTTCAGTGGTGTAATTTACCCATTAGAGAGGAAAAACATTACACTATATTACACTTGAAGGTGAACCAGTGTTGAGTCTTCCTTATGTTTTTGTTTTAAAAGCAAAGGCAGCTGCTGTTATAAAGCAAAGCATTGTGGGAGATGGAGAGCTTTGGAAGCAGAGTCTTTTAACATGGACAGCCCTACATGCTGAGCTTCAGGACAGCCAGCAGCGTGGACAAAAGAGGAAGAGGAAGGAAGATGAAAGTTTAAATGCAGTTGCAGACTCCTCTAACACACAGTTGGGTCAAAACCCACCATCTTTCAGAGTGAGCTGTCGCTGTAGTGGAGTCATTGCTCGCTCTTATACCTCTCAGGTGTGTGTATTTGTGCATCTTATATGCATTTCATATTTACACTATATACACTACACAATAAAATGTAATTATGCATTATAATGTAAACCGTATGTAAGCAGATCTGTGTTTGTAAAATGTGCTTAGAGACTAAGTCGTATCATTGGGATGGCCATCAAAGAAAAGCTTGGGTGGAAAGTAGACCTGAGAGAGCCCAGTCTTGAGGTACACACTAAAATAAATGAAACTTGATCATGTTTTTAATGACTAAATGTTAATGTGGAATTCAAATTTCTCACAAATCAACAGGTATGGAAATATCAAACATTAATTGGTCAAAAATTGTGGGAAGAAAAATTGTGTACAAACATGCAAACACTTGTATATTTCATTGCAGTTCTCTAAGCCTGTTATGTCTGCCTATGAATCTTATTAAACTGCTGTTTGGGTTGTCTCTGTTAAATAGGTGAATGTGTATTTAAGTGATGACCACTGCATTGTAGGCCTGCCTCTCTTGAAGTAAGTCTATTTACCTTGAGATGATCCACACTGTGTGTTGTCAGTTTATATGTAATGCTGTGTGTTTGTTTATGTGTATTTTTCAGGCATCCTCTGGCCAGTCGTTGCTATATGAAACATAACGGCTTGCGTTCTACAATAGCCTGGGCCATGACCTCTCTTTGCCCTAAACAGGTGAGGGGTAGAGTTATATTTTAGGAGGCAAATGTGCATACATATGGTGGAATCATTCATTCAACTTTAAAGCACCATGTCCAGTTCTGTAGGGTGAGGGGTGGGAAAATTCAAAGAGGTGCAACAGGTTGACATGACATTTCAAGATTTACAGCAGTGTGACATGCTGTGAATTAATCTAGAACAGGGGTGTCAAACTGAGCTCCTGGAGGGCAAGTCTCCTGCAGAGATTAGTTCCTACCAGCTCCAACACACCTGCCTGGAAGTTTCTAGTACACCAGAAGACATTAGTTATCTGGATCAGGTGTGTTAAATTAAGGTTGATGCTAAATTCCGCAGGACACTGGGCCTCCAGTAGCTGAGTTTAACAACACTGATCTAGAACTATTGTAAACAACATAAATGCATGTTTTAGTGCATGATATATTAAGTGTCATATTTGTCAGTTGTCATATTACAGCTGAAAAAAATACACAATACACTTTAAATTTAGTTTCACTTCAGACCAACAAAACAGTTATTGTTTCTCTTTGTTTTTTGTGCTCTCTCGTTCTCTCTCTGTCTCTCTCTTGCTCACTCACTCTCGCTCTTTCTTCCCAGCCGAATGATTTTGTGATTTTAGACCCAATGTGTGGAGTTGGTGCTGTGTTGTTGGAAGCAGCCCAAGAGTGTCCTGTACGTATCCAAACAGTCCGAACTAAAGACAACATGCAGTTCCCAACACTACACGCATCTCACTGAGTGCATTTACATGCACAATCTTCAAATGTGTGTGTGTGTATGTGTGTGTGTACACAGAATGCTGTATTTCTAGGCATGGATACAGACGTGTGCCAATTGCAGAAAGCTGCAGAGAATATAAAAACAGCTGGAATGGAAGGAAGATTGCAGTTACTTCAGGCTTCTGCCATGAGTGTGGACAAACTCTTTCTGTCATATTTTATCACAATTATTCTGCCTTCTAGAATCGCTTTGTATTAAGAGTGTGTTCATCATCTCTAGAGATCCCACTGAACGATGGAGCAGTTGATGCTGTACTGTGTGACGTTCCATTCGGCAGAAAGTTCAGCTGTAGCACTGATATGTTCACCGCCCTGCCACACTTACTGAAAGAGATGGAGAGGTAATTCTATGTGCTTTGATTCTGCAGCCAGTGCATTGTAAATGTATTCAGGTGCGTTCCAGCATCTATGTATTCCATTTTGTAATATAAATAATGTGAGGTGTGTGTTTACACTGAAAGATGCAAAGAGAAGTAGTGCACCTCATTGCCGTTCAAAATAATGTGTTTTTTTCAGGGTACTTCGTGATGGTGGACACCTTGTTCTGTTACTGAGTTTACAACTTTCTGCTCAGCTCAAGAAGATCATTTGCAAGCAGAATCACAACCAACAAACAACCACTTCAAACACACACTGCATTCACACAGACCCTTCAAACACTCATAATGAATGCACAGACACATCAAACACCTTAATGTGTAACAAATCAAGCTCTGAAACATCAAATACGCCCATTTTAATCAGGTCATTACAAGCACAGAGAACACACAAAGTTAGTTTGGGGAGCACAGACGCACTCATACACACATACACCAAAATACATTCTGAAATACAAACACACTCACACTAAAACACAAACTCCCCCCGATGTGTATGCAGACAATTTATTATTTATTAACAAGATGTTAATAAAATTTGTTTTAGACATCGTGGACTTTTCCTTTATGGAAAGATTACATTTTTTGAGTTGAAATTAACAACCAATCTCTGCAACAGAAGATTAAATCTATTATAAGATTTTTGGTATTATAAACTTTTTGGGTTGGTTTGCACAGTGTTAAAATGACTAGTTTCAAGAGATAAACCTCAAATATACCTTTTTTTAAAAAGATAAGTACAAGATAAGTAAGATAAGAGATAAGATAAGTAAAGAAGGTAAATTTAAGTTCCTCAACAATTTATATAGTAAAATGTGTAGATTTCACTTTAAGTATGTTTATTTTATTATTAAAAACGTCCTTAAAATAATTAAAGTCCTTAAAATAACACTGTTATTTTTTGATAGTGTATTACTGTTTTATTATTATCGTCTATTACATATAATCTGTCTATGACAGTTACATTAATATATTTTTTAAGCTGTTTCTTAAGCATCTAAATCCTTGCTTGACACTTCTGACTCTATGTATTCTTTGCTTCTGGCACTGTAGTCTGCACTGTAGTGTTTACAGACTTACTGCGTTTAGTGTGCTGTAAGGCAATAGTACTGCGCGTGCGCACAGGAGGCCATGTTGTTGTAGTTCGGTGGGTCTGGATCGTCATATCCCACCGTTACTGTATGTCTCCGCAGTCATCGCCCCCTCCCGTTTCTGACATCGGGACCTCGTAAATACACCGGAGGGAGCAAACGGTGAATCGCACAATGAATTTAAGTTTGGATCTGTCGCGGAGAAACCCACAGGAGGACTTTGAGCTGATCCAGAGGATCGGGAGCGGAACGTATGGAGATGTCTACAAGGTAGTGATCTACATCAACGCACTGGCCGTGTCTCAAAACCTAGCGAGATACCTACCTAGACTGTATTTTGTCGTCATTTAATGCGCGTGATAAACGTTCGGAACACGTCTGTGTTGCCCAAATATGCAGCCCAGTTAGGGTCCGAGACAGCAGCTTAACTGACCGCTGTAGCCAGTGTTTGCAGGAGACAACAGATGTGTGTTTATATTGGACCCGGGTGTATCTGCGTTTGTAGCAACGTTGGCTCTCATATATGGTGTAATATCCCGAGAGGCTGTAGAGATCTTTATTTCCATAATAAATAGGGCCTAGCAGCTCTGTTTGGCCATAGAGAACCATTGCAGGGCTGTCAAACTCAAAGCCCAGCATTTCCTTTATGCTGCTTTGAATTATGTGCCGTAAATAAAGAGAATAGACCAATATGCTGCAGAGAGTCCAGAATGAACTGTGCAGTAGCAGATGGTGACTACTGAAGGACTGTTGTCAGGGTTGTATAAGGGATCTAAGGGGTAGGGCAAGTGTTTTCCAATGTAAACTGAAGATTATGCTGGAAAACTGAATGAGTGTAGTCACGCTCTGTGTTCGTAAGAAATATTAAATGTGCCTGACTTCCTCTGCTGACAGGAAGTATCTGAACTTTAAAATCGCAAAGTGCGAGTGTGTGTTTGGCCACAACTATGTCCATCCTGTTTGTTCATAATTGTTCCCTCTTCCTGGGGTTTTATGGTGTGCGTGGGTGAGAGTGTTTGTTTGTGTGTTGGGTGTCTGCCATGAAATTCACACATATTAACTCAAACAGAGTCTTTCCTGAGATTTCAAGACAAGAGCCACTGTATTCAGTGGGTTTATGTGCTGTGTATCGATTTAGCCTTAAAAAAACACTTGACAAATGAGGAGACTACAGAGAAGCGACTTAAGCCAGGCTAGTACTGACAGAGGCCTTAATCTCAGCTTTACCCACATGTGTGAAAATTCATATGGTTTACAAATTCAGCGGTAGCCTTTGCCCACTGTTACCTCTAGTATCAGTAACATTTGAGGCCGTGCTGTAAATGGCTGATTATAGCCATATCATTTTATTTGATTACTCGCATACGTTGATTAATGACCCGATGAGAGTTGTCAGTTATTCATTTAAATGTGAAGGAGCTCCAAGCGTATTCATTATGAAATGACTTCGTACACTGGCAGAGGCCCTTTGTGAGTGACCGTGGTTGTGTATGTGTGTATGCTGAAAGTTCGTTGATGTTTTTCTTGTCCTACTTTTGACAGACATCATACCACTGTGAACATCAATACACAGATTTCCCAGCAGCCTCTGTTTTACCAGTATTTTTAGTCGTGCTGAATGAAATGCCATGAAAATGATAAAGCGGTGAAAATAGCCCTCTCTCTCCCTCTCTGTCTCTTTGTCTCCGATGACATCATCTTCACTTCTTTGAGACATACAGATGTCTCTCAGTTCAGTCCTACAGACAAAGTCATTGTGTATTTTTGTGTATTTTGAACCAAAACACTTAGTATGTGACTTTCAGAAAACCCTTTCCGAATATCCCTAAATACATAAATAATATGTACCAAACACGTATTAGTGTATAATTTAACAAAGAATGTTTGTACCACATTGATTTTTAAATATAAGTTAGATAGGTTAAATCCATATAAACCAGTGTGAGCTTTATATGGTAAGAACAGTTCTACAGCCAGTGAATTAGCATTTAGCACTTGGGCTTGATGTTGTTACATGCCAGTTGAGCTTGTAACAGCTTCATGCGCTAATGCGTTTTCTTCTTTCTGTTTCCAGGCTCGTAATGTGAACACAGGAGAACTGGCTGCTATCAAAGTCATCAAACTAGAGCCAGGTGAGCTGTCCCAGAGGTGTTTAACTACTATAGATGTCTATCTATACCTCAGGTTAAATATTACTACTGCAGCGTGTTCGTGCATATTGTAATTAGAGAGATCTGAATCTTTCAGGTTTGAGCCCAGAATCGCTGTTTCCATTATCTTTAATTACGCTTCGTCTGCCTGTGTTTGCTGCATCACTTTCTTTGCATTTTGCATATGTCTGAAGCGATCTGTGGCTACATCATTTGATTGGTTGGTTGGTTGATTTGCAGGAGAAGACTTCGACGTGGTGCAGCAAGAGATTATTATGATGAAAGATTGTAAACACTCAAACATTGTGGCATATTTTGGCAGTTACCTCAGGTACCTATACACACAGATAATGAATCACCTGCATGTCTCTGTCAGTTTGTAAAGTTTATATACATTAAACCTTCTAGGGAACATAGAGATCCGGTTGCACATTTAATTTCAGACAATTTTTTTGTGCTAAACTGTGATTTGGTTAATTATTTCTTGCTTTAAATATGTGTATTACCGCTGTCATTTTTCATGTGCACAACTTTGTAGCTTGATCGCAGTTCTTGAATGGGATCTTTTGCTACCAATTGAAGCACAACCCGTACATGTTGTTATGACTTGATTCATTGATGTTTTAATCTCCCTGTTTCAGGAGAGATAAATTATGGATCAGTATGGAATATTGTGGCGGGGGTTCACTCCAGGACATTTACCATGGTAACCATTGTCAAACAAAAAAAAGAAGCCAAAACAGCAGTTTGGAATGCATTTATCACCTTGAGCTTTTGTTAAGCAATGTTTCTCATGTACATGTACATTTATATCTGTATCTTACAGTTACCGGGCCCTTGTCAGAATCCCAGATTGCATACATGTGTCGGGAAACACTGCAGGTATATGCGCACACAGTTAATGCAAATGAAAATATTGTACAGGATTAAAGTGCTAATGTGGGTTTGTGTGTTCATTTCAGGGTGTTTATTATCTCCATAACAAAGGCAAGATCCACAGAGACATAAAGGTAAAAACTGGGTGTCCACACACACTTAAATCTCTTAAGGGGGTCAGTTAGTGAGACATTCCTCACATTGTTAACATAAATGCTGTCATCCAGGAATTCTGGGGATGAAAAATGAGGCCGTTCACATTTTGTTTTAAAGAGGCGTGGTTAACAATGTCACCATTTTTGCTTTGTAGGGAGCAAATATTCTGCTGACGGACAATGGCTACGTTAAGCTAGGTAAGAAAACTGCTGTGAACAAGCTGAACAAGTTGAAACTGCTTGAATTTCTGACAAAACTTATGAATTTCTTTCTCACACCTTCTGTCTGTCTCTTTCCAGCTGATTTTGGGGTTTCGGCTCAAATATCAGCCACTTTAGCGAAGAGAAAGTCCTTCATCGGGACGCCATATTGGTATGGCAGCCCTCCTTTATACAGTATTCATTAAATCATTTTAGAGTACAGAGTATAGGTGTGAATTTCCCGTTCTTGTCTGTAGGATGGCACCTGAGGTGGCAGCCGTGGAGAGGAAAGGGGGCTACAATCAGCTCTGTGATATTTGGGCTGTGGGCATCACAGCTATTGAGTTAGCAGAGTTGGAGCCGCCAATGTTTGATTTGCATCCCATGAGGTGCGTGTCCTGTGGCTTGTTTTGATTAGATTGCTGCATGCCTTGGTTCTGTTACCATGGTGATACCTGTAGCGATATGTTTTGGCTTTT